>JAAMPD010000973.1:0-32161 GCA_025266255.1 Trissolcus basalis
AGTTTGGACTGTTAAAGATCAAAATCCTATTTTATATATTTTTAAAATTTTGTTTTAACTTAAACTTTATAGTAAACGATATACAAAAAAAATGAAAAAATAAAAAAATAAATGTAACTTATATGATATAGTCCACCATAAATGCTGCAATAATTTATTTTATAATTCAATTAAAATGTTTATTCATTTAACCAACAGAATTAATTTCATAGTTTGTAGTTCTTCATAATGTTTTAGCACAATTTTTTGAACAAACCTAAATTAGTTTTACTAATTTTCAACTATAAATTATCTTGTGCCCCATAACAAAAACAACCAAAAACATTGAAAAATTCAAGCCACCCTACAGCAGCATCAATTCTTTACAAAAAATTTGGCAAATCTCGTTCAGTTTTTTTTCCACAATTTTGGAGTTTTATTCCCTCTAAAACATTAAATTATTGTTTACTTGCTCTCTAAATTTGGAAAAATTGCACTCTGTATTTTGAGTGAAAATTCACTCAAAATAAGTAAAAATTCACTCAAAAAGAATCCAAAGTGCTTCACTTTTCCAAATTTAGAGAGTACCAAATTTATCCGTTTAAATTCCTTATTATTTACACACCACACATTCTTCTACAACATCATATAATCAAGAAAATCATTCTTACTGTTTTAAAAGCTCAAAATTCACCACAGCAACAACCACAAAATACAACTCTAAAAAAATCTAACATTTTATAGTCACCTTCTTTCATCAATGAAACAAACCTCGATAAAAAAGCGAATCACCCCAATTTGTCAAATACTAATTTTTCAACCTAAAACATCTGCAGATTGACAATACCTTTTCGAAACTGTTGCGTTCGATGTTTGTCCCTCTGGTTACTTCTGAGTCCCAATATAGCATCAATGGTAAAAGATTTGGTCTGTTGCTGTTGGTGTTGTTGTTGTGGGTGCGTTTGCTGGAGGTGTGTCATGAAAGCCTCCCTGGTCATGGAGGATCGGATCGAGGTGCTGCCCTCGTCCTTCGCAATAAACGAGCCATGCTTTATCCGCTCGAAATTGAGCGCGTCAAATCGGTTCGGTAGTCGCGATGTCGACTGGGTGTGCAGGTGCCTGAGCTCGGCACTGCTCTCCGCGGGCGGATTCTCCGCCAAGCTGCCCCCTCGAAGTCTCTCGAACGACACCAACTTGTCGCTGCTCAAAACGTCCCTCGCGTGCTCAGCCATCGGGTCGATCTTGTCCTGCTCCCGTTGCAGGTTCGCCAGGCCGACCTCCTTCATAAGGCGGTTGTTGAAAGCAAAGCCGTCCAGTTTCTGGTTCTCGTTGCCGTTCTTGTCCGGCAGGACCAGCGCATCCTGCCGGCTCAGGTTCAACGTGAACTCGTCCTTGAAGTGCTGAAACCGTTTGTTCTTGTAATAGGCGGACGTCGGCGGACTTTTCATCGGTAGCTCCGGCGGCCGGTACAAAACTTCCGGATCCACGTTGCTGGAAAAAATGTTGAACAGGCCCTTCGACTTTGCAATGCTCATCTGTCTCTGCACAGACAGTCCGCTGGCGCAGCTCTCGCTCGTCGTCGCCGAAGTCGCACCAACGTCGATCTTCTTCTTGTACTCGAGGTCCAGGCCCTTGGCATCCTTCTTCCTGGGCTTGTCGGGATCGGGACCCTCGTCCTCTGTGTATTTAAAGTTGTTGATGAGGTCGAGCTCGCTCGACCGGTCGTAGTCCTGGTAGGCGCACAGGTTGCTGTCGAACCCCTGGCCGATCGAACTGTCGCTTTTGTTCGACGACTCGTCAGCGGTGCTGTTTGACAGCGAGTATAGATCGCCCGACTCCATCATCTCTATCGAATAATTCCCTTTCGTTCTTTGCTCACAGTTCAAAGGTCACGTTTCACATCACTCGTCATCGAATCATCAGGATCAGCTTGACCCCGACTGCAAAAACACACTGAACGATTCGCAACTGCAATTCCCAATTCATAGTACACAACACTTTTCCTTTTATTTTTAACTGCACAAATACTTTTTGTTTTCTGTTACAGAAAATTGTTTCTTTTTGTTTTGTTTTTTGTCACTCAATTCTTCGTCCTGGTTGGACTAGAGAATTTGGAAATCCGAAAGCCTGTCAGTCCATCGTCAGCGAGGATGTTTCAAGTAAAAGTCTGCGATGTTTGGCACAAGTGGAGCGGCACTTTTTTCGTCGGCCGGAGCGTGCAACGAGGTCTCATTTTGCGCGCAAACCGACGGACTAATTCGCATACGAATGAGCAGCGGCCAGTTAACAACCCGCCGGGACGAAGAATTTCTGATTAATATCGCGACTGTAATATTTAACTGGAGTCACCCGCGGATTGATAACATGTTACATGAAAGCCACCGGCAATCAAGCACACACATCACTTCTGCAATTCCCAAATGGACCGCATAATCCAACGGTCAATATTTTTTCACCTTTGTTGCTCATCCGGGTTTGACTTGATTGGTGAAACCCACCATAGCGCCGTTGCCAGGGCACGCCCACAAAATCTTCCACCACCTCGCGGGGGTTGAATCCAAGAGTGATCCTATACGTTTACAATCGTCCCCTCTCTTTCTTTCGCAACTGCGTCCTTCTCTTTTACATTAACTTTTGTATCCAACTATCCAAACTATATCTTAATCTGCGATCACAAACACGTGACGGTTTTATTCATTATTTGAATATCTTAATCAATCAGTAGTGCCGCCCAATGAATGTTCTTACGATGCACTTTTTTAGGTATTTTTAGGGATTTAGTATTTTTTGCAAAAATAAGTAATAAAAAAAAAACAAAAAAATCTTAAATGAAATGAATAATTTAGAGATGAAAAAAGGGTACGGTTTGTTCTTCAGTAGTAGAGCTAAACGATTGTACTTACGATGGAATTTTTGTGGTTTTTGTGAAAAAAATATAAATAATTGATGAAATTAAATTATTTGTTTGATATTATGAGATACTAGAGGAAATGAACTTTATGTAGAAACATTTTTGGACAGATTTAAAATCGAATAAATCGAATTGTAAAGGGAATTGTAATGTATACCACATCACATGTTTTGAAATTAAAAGTTTGATTGAATAAGTGTTGAACATATTCAGAAATTTCCAATGAATAAGTATTTTATAAAAAATACATAAAATAATTATTATAAATGGAAAATAAAGTTAACATTTTGGATTCAATCGTTACCGAAGAAAAATTTCGTTTTTGATTTTTTGTTAAATTTATTTATAGGCAGGAGTACAATCTGATATAACCTAATCTATGTTAAATATTGCACATAAGGTTTTGAATAAAGTTTTGGTAGAGAATCACATTTGAGGATCTATATGACATTTCGAATACAAAAGAAAGAAAGTGAGTTAGGAACAAAATAAAATAAATAAAAGTGTAAGTAAAAGTTTAAACACAAGTATAAATACAAGTATAAATAAAAGTATAAATAAAATAGATGTTGCCTGAAGGTCTCGATATCAGGTGAGTTTACAACTTCCACTGGGAGATGATTCCCAGATTTTTTTGTGAACAAAAAAATAACTGAATATTATTGAAAATATTTTCAACGAAATAAAATGTTTACTTTTATCATTTCTCTTTTTACAAAGTTTTTAAACTTTGTTGTATTAAAATTTGATTTTCATCCTTACATGCTTGCACTTTTTTTTGGTAATGTTCCGAGAGTTGAATCGACTTGAGATTTGTTACACTTGTAGGTCATAATCAAGTCTGCTTGCAGAAAAATTGGCAAGGCTGCGAAATCAAATCAATTGTATGTACGAATTTTCAATGCGCACCGGGCGAACTGCGTATAAACCAGCTTTTTCAAATGTTACGAAATTGTTTAATAATGCAAAAATCGGTTTATTATATTTTCCCTTTCTCTCTTTATTTCATACATTCAATTTTCAACATTAAAACGTCAAGCAAGAACAAGCATAATCCTTATTTACAGCAACCTTTTTAATACCGCCAATTTTTTCATTCTCGACGGAAAAAGTAAAAATAAGCATTTCATAAAGAAAAATATCCATTTGCTGAAACTTCAAACGAATTTTTTCGTCATGGTCGCAGACCCAAGAGAAAAATCAATATACGTTGCAAAAATATATCACTAAAATTGTATCCATTTTTATTTCTGAACAAATAGTCAAACATTCATTGTGAATTTGCATATTGTTGAAAAAGTCATACTTTTTCAAACAACTCTTCGTGAAACAACAAATTGGTAAAATTGTTGTCAGTGTGAAAATAAAATAAAGTGAAAAATTATGATGGAAAATGGGTTTCCCGTGAGATATTATATTAATATAGCAAAATTGATCATGATTAAATCTTTATAAAGTAGCTGGAACATGATATAGATATATTATGATTCGAAAACTTTATTATGACAAAGTATAAATCTCTGACACTTGTGCGGCGCATCGGAAGGCAAAGCATGTTGAAACAACGGGGATGAATTGAGTTATACTAGAGCTTGGAAACTGGAGGTGTGGCTTTACTGCTTGAAATTAACCTACCAACGACGAATCATATTCGACAATTCCCCACTATTGATATATTCACCACTGCCATATCAGCCCGAACTTTCAACCCCTCACCTCTTTGCGTTATACGTTAATATTTCTTTCACAAAGCTTTGCTTATACCTTTTATCTCATTAATTGCTAAACTTTAATATTACAAAGATAGAAAGATAATAGAAATCCTGTTGAACAATGAAATATGCATTACTCAAAATATTAAGCCTCTTCATTTTATAATATGAATTTCTCTGTCTGTTTTTTTTTTTTACTATTTGTTTCAGTTTTTATATTTATATTACTTTTTATTGTTATACAGATTTTTCTTTTGGTTTTGTTTATTTCGTATAATTGCATGATGTAATTGCATTTTCTTACGAACCTTTTATGACAAAGCGACGTTTTAATAAAGAAAATTGTACAAAATGTTCAAAAAAATATATAACTCGAAATATGTACCGACTTCAAGCTAACATTTGATAAATTTATTGTTGATAATAAATAAATTGTTGTGAAAATAAAAATGAAATCGAAATAAATTTTATAAATTTTATAATAAAATTTATAAATACACGAGACAAAATTGCACACTTGTATATAAAATACTCGTAATCTTTTTCATTCAAAATGTTAAATAAAAGTATACAAACCGCAATTAAGCTTGCAAAATATCATGCGAAAAATGATAACCATAAAAAACACGATAGCCATCAAAAAGTTGACTTTGGGTGATCCCAAATTTGATCTCTGGAATCGAACAAACGACCAAAGTTTTTATTTTATAAAAAGAAATATTTATTTTGAAACAGTACTTTTAATTTTTTAAATTGTTTTCTTTGTATTTAAAAAATTCGATTTAATTTAAAAACACTTCGTTTTTTCAACAATTATTAATCTGTTTGGTAAAAAATCGAATCAGTTAAAATTCTAGGAAAAAACTTGAACCAATGACCAATATGCTATTGAAAAATTGATTTCTTCTTTACTATAAATTTTTTTGCAAAATTGAAATCGTACAAAAGAGATTATATTATTCTCCAATAAATGACTATATTTTTAAATTGCAACAAAAAGTAGAAAGTACATTTTTCAATTTATGAGCAAGAATTGTAAGACATAAATTTACGATTAATTAATAACAACGAATTAATCACGATAATTAATATCAATGAAACATAATAAACAATACTAAATGTCCAACATGTTTAATTTGCCAACATATTTTTTTATTTCAAATTAAAACAGTCACTATTGCCATCTACGAAACACAAAACTCTATTCTGCGTTCCTTCAATCAGTTCATTCGCAATTCCTTGGAATTGTGGTCCATTTCCTGTCAGTCCAGATTGTCAGTGTGCGCAAAAAGGTTTTTCTCTCATAGCCGCAGCACTTAATAACAAAACGTAAAAGATTCAGAGAGGTTAGAACTTAAAATATTACAAAACTCTAAATGTTAATTATTAGTTTAAAAAGCAATTACTTAAACATAATCATTTCCTTTCTGTTAAAGATGCGGCACTTGTGATCATTTCGTTGAGGCGGGTCACATTAAAACCACACGGAGATAATAATAACAATCAGTTATCTCGGTGGTTTCCTTGATGACTTTTCTTTCTGCTGCTAAGTTGTTAATCGTTAGGCTTAAATAAAACGACTTCCAAAAGTTTGCAACGTAAGTAAAAGGGAATATTAATATGTAATAAATCATTTTCTAATATTTGTCATAACGTTCAGCTTTTTCAATTCTTGTCTTTGTTATGAGATTTGTTTTTGTTTTGGTAATTCTGTTTTGTCGTTTCAGTAAGATGACAGTATTTTTGTTAGCAATGTATTTATTAAATGCAGTATGCTAGTGTAAGGATATTAAGAAATTTATTATTTGAGGAATGCTGAGTCATAAGAAAATATCGATTTACATTTCAGATAGCACATTTCAAAAATGGCACAGGCGTCAAATCTCATGCCCAATGGCTACAGGATAATACGAGGAAGAGATATAGAACCTGATCTGCAATATTTTGCAGAGATGGATGCAGAGACTACAGAATGGTTAAAATCTTTGCAGTACACCTGGAATCTCTGTGAGTATTTTCATACTTATTAAATTTCAGATTTATATATCAAGTTTAGAGAATACAATTTTGGATTTAACTTTTGCAGGGAAAAAGAGTCACTGTGTTTCAAAGACGCTTATGGAATATTTTGAAGTTGCTCCAAATCCTTATTTAAGTACTTTGCGTGTACTGGTTAACACACCCGATTTTCTCAACGCCAAAACAAAAACTTCCTTGGCTTATACTGGTAAATTTCATTTGTTTACTTTAAAAATATGTTTAATATAATAAATAAATAGAGTAAAAGTTCATGTAAAAATTATTTTCTTTGCAAAATAGTGATGGAACTTTTCTCTTCTTGGATTGAGCCCAAAAAAGAGATTTATTCGGAGTACTTAGAAGATGATCTGAAAGTGGCTGCATATCGCTTGATAAACAAACAAAAAAATATGCAGCTGACCAAGTTAATTGCAACGGTTTACGAATTTCGTGAAAGTAAAACTGTATTTATCCCACTGATTCAGGTATAGATCTGAGACTGAACACAAAACACAATGTTTTGGCAGTTGAATATGTTGCAGATTGAAAATGAATGTATATTTTCAGGATCTGATTCAACGAAAAAATTATAAAGAAGCTGCACAGTTCACTGAAGTTATGAACTTGCAAGACGTTTTTGGTGACCCTGAACTGCTCCTTTTTCCACTGATATTGCAAAACAAAGTAAATATTGCAGAGGAGTTTATGACAGGGTATACTAACATTCAGCAAAACTTTGTTTCTTACCTGGATGGTTTGCTTTCGCCACACATCAATTTGGAAGACCATATTGAATCATTTGTTAGGTAGGGAGACGAGAATTAATTGTTTAATCAAATTTTAAATTATTATTTAAAAATGAGTTACTGACTTATAATCACAGGTATCAAAATGTTCCTGATGTTATTTCGTCATCTGGACGGGTAAAAACTATGTCAAAATTGGTCGCCAGATTGGCCAAACAGTACAACTTGGTAACTAGCGAATGGTGTCCAAATTTAAACAAGCGAAGGAATGAAGGTGCTCTTCAGTTTATCGTACACAAACGATACAGAGAAAATGGACTGAGTATGTACAAAATTTCGTATCAAATTTGAGAATGAAATTTCGTTTCAAATCTTAAAGAATCAGTTTTGATTGACACTTTCAGATGCACAAAGTTTTCGAGAAATGGCAAAAGAAGCCGTGGGTAGTGATATGAATTTACAGATTGACTTGGTCGTTAAACTTGCTTCGTACGATGACATCAATGAGGCACTTTATTTTGCTCGGCTATACAACATTCACAAAAAGTACTGGCCTTTTGCTTTAAAAACATATTGACGATGAAACTTTCAATCGTGAGTCAACATTTACTGGATCAAAAATAAAAATTAAACATTTTTATTTATTTATAATTAAATGTTTCATAATTAAACATTTGAATATTTTGTTAAATCATGTAAAAATTTGAACATGAAATTATTATTTTAGGAATTGTTGATAATTTCGATGATAATTTGTCGGTGGATCAGGACAACGAGATTCAATACCACGAATTCAGATTGCCAAAAGATTGTATCAAAATTGTGGACAACATTATTGCTTTTGATGAATTTTTGGACTCGTTGAGAAGTGTCAATATCGTTGGCATTGATTCGGAATGGAAACCAAGTTTTGGTAGATATTCTAAAGAACGGAATTACTGAAAGACTATCTGAGATGAGAATATATTTTATAGTTGATTTTTATTTTTTAGGCACCAAAGCATCGGAATTAGCTACTATTCAAATAGCTACTGAAGCAACTGTATATATTCTAGATGTTACTACAATCGGTGGTGACTTAAAAGAGTCATGGAGAGCCTTAAGTCTTCTTTTGTTTGACAATAAAAATATTATAAAATTGGGTAAGTTTTAACACTCGTACTGTACGATCATTTTTGCAATTGATGCTAATATCAGTTTTAATAAACTCGGATAATCTTTCAGGGTACGACATAGCCCAAGACATTGCAATGATGAAACAAGTGCTTCCAGCATTCCACAATGTTAAAGCTGGTGGAGAAGGTTATATTGACGTCTTAAGATTATGGCGCAAACTGTGTGAACAGCCAAAATTTGAGTTCCCCCATTCCGGCGATGAGAGTTTTTCTAATGAAACACTCAGCAAGTTGGTGGAATTATGTTTGGGACACCGACTCAACAAATCGGACCAGTTTTCAAATTGGGAGCTGCGACCTCTTCGAGAGAGTCAGATTATTTATGCAGGTTTATATTTTTAAGTAAAAATAAATTGTTTCATCTATAGTTTCTAGTTATATCTAAAAGAATTTCGTTTTTATCTGGAATGATTTTCAATGGTTCTTTTTATTTCAGCTTTGGATGCATACTGTTTGTTAGAAATCTACGACGTATTGGCCAATCAGTGTTCAATTTTGGGAATCTCGTTCCCCGAGATTTGCGAAAGTATACAAATTCCCACTAAATCACCAAAGAAATCCAACAAATCCTCAAAGGTTGTTTAAATATTGATCAAATCAATTACAAATGTTTGTGACGTAAATTTTTAGATGTTGACAATCAAAAATTTATTTTTCTCAGTCAAATGATATTGCGGAACAAGGGCGAGTTCTTCCTAACAGGAAGACGATTCAGCAACCCCTGTGTGCTCAAAATTTCAAAATCGTTTGTGATTCCATGCTTGGAGGTTTAGCCAAAAATTTACGAAAGTGTAATTGCGATGTCGAATACATGGAATTTGACACGTCCGGTGACAAATCTGCCGATCTAGCTATTAAGAGCAAACGTATTCTTTTAACGAAAGGCACCCATTATGACCGCGTATGTATTATTTAAACTAGTAAACTGTTATTCAATTGAAATCTTAACCTTCCGTTGGTCGCGCCAAATGTTTAACGTCAATGGTCGCGTGGTGTACTGAGTACACCAGATTGTTCTCTTGCAGTAAAGTACTTATTATCCAAATTTTATAGCGGGGAAAGCTAGTCTGAACAATGAAATTAATGTTTCTATCGTAATAAATTTTTTATTCATGATAAATATTGAATAAAATATGAAAATTCAAAGAAATGTGTTATACACTCAGGACTCAGTTTAATTCGAGTCATAATCAGACAACTCGTTGGTCAAACAGATTTCGCATTTAGTTTTAATAACGGCGTGTTTTTTACGAACAAATTTGTTACAATCAGAACATTTGATCGTTGTCATTGAATTTTTACATGCATAACAACGTCGCGCTCAGTTCCGCGGAAACCGTATTTCGCGGAAATCTGTACGTTTGAAAAAAGTACATGATCTTCCGACATGAAAAATAACGTTGTTTTTTGTGATTTCATTATAAATAAGATGTTAATTGAGGAACATATAGAGGTCTCGAGGTGAAATTTTAATTTTAACATTGTTTTTTTATCATAAAACATTTCACCGTGTACTCAGTACACCGCGCGACCAACGGAAGGATAAAATAGATATTCATGAATTCATGTGGCCACAAATTTTCACTTGGTTTCACTAATTTGACATTTATGAAAAATAAATTTGTATACCATGCTCCATCGTAGCTAGCTGAAACAAGTTTCCCATGAACAGAATAATTAACAGAACTAACTATGTCATTGTGGCCGAATAGTTCTACGTTAGTCTTTGAATATCGAATGTCCCATATCCTAATAGATTTGTCAAACTGCAATTTTTAAAAAAACCAATTAATTTTCTAAAAAACCATAACAAAAATACCAAAACAAAATTAAATAATAGTAAAGTACTGTACTTACGGATCCAGAAACAATATTGTAATTTGTACTAGGATCAATATCGCAACTAAACACAATATCCTTGTGACCGACAAATGTTTGCAAACACTTCCCCTGAAAATATAAAACCATTTTTAACAATCTAAACCAAAATATCAAAGTCAAAATAATATACAAAGTTAATTTAATTTACCGTATCGATGTCCCATAATTTCACATAAGAGTCATCTGAAGCTGACACTAAGTATTTGTTATCACTGGACCAACTTATATCTGAGATCCCTTGTCTGTGTCCTGTTATTGACTTTTCAAAAACTCCATTGTTTCTCCATAGTTTGATCACGTTATCAGCAGCTAAAAATTCCCATTTCATAATTTTTCATCCATCAATTTCTATACCATAATTTTGACTGATTTAAAAATGTTTAGGTTCAATAAACTTACATGCACTAGCCAGCCATTCTCCATCGAAACTGAACTTCACGCATGAAATTGCCTTGGAATGTGCAGGAGGAAGTGAGTCGTATAAAACATAGTTTGGTTGCTGTGACAAAAACTCAATTAATCCAATTTATTATTCTAATGAAAATTTGTTTCTCCTTTGTTTGAAAACAAATACTCACATCGTACGACGCATTCTCCACAGATTCACGTGGTGCCATCCTCTATTTTTCGTCTCACAATAGAAAACCACCTAACAAGTGCTTTAAGTTCTTTTCCTCACGTGCCAACAAACCGTTCTCGTTGGTTTGAAAAACACAATGGTTTACAAACTGTTATGAACACTGAAAAAAACATGTACACTTTCACAAAAGAACAACATCGTCCACATCTCGTTGGAGCACGTGTAAAGTGGCAAGTGGAGGGGATTTTAAAATTTCATACGCTCACTACTCGGAATCAAGCCGACAACTGTTGTTTTTTAATTTTCTCTGTTGCATTTCGCGGTCAACTTCATGGCAGACTTTTTATTTTGGTTGGATGCTGCCCTCTGGTGGCGCGCCGGTGAAACAGTCCTATCTCTAATAATCTAACCTCTAACCTCCCATTGTTTTGACACTTCCTGTTCCGGTTCCAAATTCGGAGCATTCAAGTACAATTCGGAGCATTTTAATTTTTAACGTTGAATGATTTATTGTTGTTAAATCGCATTTAATAATTTTGTTTAAAAATGACAAAGAAGAAGAGTAAGGGAACTAGAAATGCATTTTATTATTTTATGGTGGAATTTAAAGCAAATGCTGAGAAAGCGGGCCAAAGATTTCCCAATGGACTTCCCGACGTGCAACACGCATGTGCTCCGAAATGGGAGGTACGTTTGTTTGAAAATTTTATTTTGCAAATAATTTTTAAAACTGTCATTAACACTTTTAATATCAAATTGATAGAAGAAAATCATATGCATGTTTTTTATTTTTATTTTTAAAGATGATAGATTTATTTTGTTATTTATTCTGTAAATAATTGTTTAAATTGTTTTTTGATTTAGTTGATGACCAAACATGAAAAAGCTCCGTACGAAAAAATGGCAAACGACGAAAAGTTCAAAGGGAAAACACTCGACAAATTGACTGGAACCGGAGAATCCGTCGAGTTGGTAGAAAAATTGGAGCAGGAAAAACTGGAATTTTTCGAGCACATGAAATCAGATATTACGCAAACACTCAGCAATGCATATGAGACAAACAGTTAGGTTAAACAATTAAAAACAATCAACAATAGAAAGAAGAATAAATTTGTAAAAATTTGGATGTTTATTTTTCAGGGCTGGAGGAAAAATCATTTTATATGATACACGTGCATTATTTTTATCTGAAGATGGCCGGGTTGAATGAGGTTGATTATGAACCCGCAGAGATAGCAGTTATACGTTTCAGTTTAAAAAATGGTGTCGAGGCAGTATTTCATAAAATTATGTATTGTGAACTGCCAGTGGGAATGAGAAGGACGTATATGGAACACATGGAGAAAACTCATCAAATCCCAGATAAATTTGAATACGGGGAGAAGGATTATAAAAATGTTTACGATGAACTCATGAAGTTTATCGCTCCGGATGGCGACTTGAAAAATTTGCCGCCTTTGTATTGTTTTTCAAATGAGAATATCGGAGCCGCGCAATCTTTTGTTCAGAGACTTGCAGTTGCGTCTGGTAAATTTGAAACATGATTGGAGAATTGAAAAATTGCAAAACAGTAGAATAAGTGTTTTTATGTCTTTTTTTCAGACCAGCAGACAAATTTCATCTCTATTTATCAATTGGAATGGTTCTTGTCAAAGTTGTACTGTCAAGTGACAGATGAAAGTGGATTCTTTAGCTATGCATTTGCTCAAAATGAACTTTTAAAAGACAAGTTTTCCTATTTTCCTCACATGGAATGCAATGTAAATTTATATTTCAATTTGAATCATAATTATTTAATTTTTTAAATTAAATTTTACAATGAGTTATTTTTCATTCAATTGTTTAGTTCCACGCATTCATCAGTGAAAACAGCCCATTTTTATGTAGCGTTGCAATAGCAAAACGTTGGATTTTCATGATATGTGACTGGGTTTGTGAAAAATGTCAAATATGTCTTGTCCCTGGAAAGCATTGTCCGCCTGATGGTCTAGACTTGGTTTCGAGGTTGAGAAATGTACAGATTGGCACATCCAAAACGAACGTAAGATCAATTAATTAAAAGTTGATTTCATTTTTTAGAATTTATTATTTAGTTATGTTCAATTTATTTTGTCTTGTTTTTAGGCGGCAAGCTATAAAGAAAAAACACCTAAAACCGATGCAGAGAAGATGAGAATTCGTGAATCGATGAAGCCTGTCAAATTTATTACTTATCAAGATGGAGCTCCAATAAAAGTAAATATGACTTGCTTTATTCAAATTCACTTCAATGGTTCGAATAAAAATATTGAACAAAATGTATTTAATAATTCTACAATTTTAGGAGGAGGATAGTCCACCGTCTTCAGCAAATTATTCTTCAGCCTCATCTTCTTCTACATCAACTTTGTCATCGCCACAAATCACAAGGCCAAAAATCAATAGAGGTAAATTGATATAACATTTTTTAAATGTCAGTATTTGTAAGAATATAAAAAACTAAATTTGTTTTCAACTTTTAGATTACGCTAGTAAATTTGCAAACAGTTCTGCGAATAAATTTGATCTTAACGACGACCAAAGTTTCCCTTCAATTGGTATTTATCACGACTACATGTAAATTACTATTATTTTTATTTTGAAATCTGTATAATTGTTCTGTTTTTTTGGTTTTAAGGTTCGTCTAGACCGTGCAGTATTAAAAAAAATGATTATGAGTCCGATTACCCGTCACTAGGTAAAGTTATTCCAACATGTGCATATTATTTTGTATTTAAAATCGTAATAGATAAAATAATCAGTGTAATAATCAACAGGTGGACGAGGTAAAGGACATAAAGGAAAACGTTTTTAACTCGGTGCTAAAAAAGGCTGTCCCAAAATGCGCCGATAGGCAATTTTTTTGTACAATCAACTTTGACCAAATTGTATTGTAAATCAAATTGTACATTTTATACTACCAAACGAAATGATTTTATTAAGTGAATTTTTACCGAATGAATTGTGAAAAAAATGTTAGCTCCAAATGAGCCAATAAGCAATGTTTTATACAATCAACTTCAATCAAAGTGTATTGTGAACAGAATTGTATTTTTATACTACAAAGCGGAATGATTTTATATGTGAATTTTAATGAAATGAATTGTGAAAAATTATCCCACCGAATAGTACAAGAAATGAAATTATACATTTAAATATTTTAATAAAATTGAATTGCTCGCCCGAGTCGTCAGAGTAAATTCTTGACCGCGAAGTGAATCACTTTTTGACTCTCCAACCTTCTGTCCTATGACTCACTGTCGCAGTAATGAATTCGAAAAAAATATGAATCCTATCACTTCAAATATAACAACAGATGAACAAGATTAGATTCCCAGCTCTGATTACAATGATTATTAACTTAACTGATATTTTTTCATTAACTAACAGAAAAAATTTTTCAGTTAAATTTTCCTAATTAACTTTTTCTCCAATTTTAAAGAAGGATAATTTATCATTCCGATATAAAACTAAAGTAGAGACAAAATTGTCAACCGTGAGATTAATTGTTTGGTTTTAATATCTTTTTCAATACGTTACAAATTTTGTTTCAAAAATAAGGACCCGGAAAATTAATAAAAATACGCGAGAAAAAAAAAGGCGCAACAGCTGAAATTCCAAGTCGGGCGTGAAAAGTTTATCAACGGTGATTTAAAGTTTGGAGACACTAGCGTCGCTCATTGTGCGCGCCTTATTGTCTCAATCTTGTCTTTAAGAGACGGCTCAGTCTTCGACCGTCACTCGTTAAGGTCGGACGTGTCACCGTAAAAGGTGTAAATCCTCGTTTAAAATTCATAAACAAGTTTTTTTTTTTCAAGTACGACACGTCCAACCGTGAAAGTGAAAGTTAAAAATCATTTTGCGGATAATAATTTAACCATTTATTAATTTCGGTAAGTATTGTTCAACCAAATGCAGAAGTTTGATTAATCAAAAGATTTTTTCATTGAATCACTACGTAAATTTATAATTTATTGACATCTCATGAATAAAACATGGATTTTGTCAAGATTAAAAAAAAAAAATTTCATACCCGAAGTAATGATTTGTTATTGCCATTTTTATCGCAGAAAATTTAAGTACAAAACCAATCTAAAATTGTTATCGTCAAATTGTTTTAGTTAATTTCAATGCCACAATTATCGATCACTGATACGTAAAACGAGTTTCTACCGCGATTAAAATTACATTTATATGAAGCTTCTGATATTCATTATTGACATATTAATATGATCCATTTGTTAATGATTGTTGTTTATTTTTAACACCGGGTTGTGTTACATACAGAAGATCAGATCACGAAAAATGTTAAACAGTCGATTTGATAAGAATCGAAAATTATATTTAGAAAAGTCCCCGACGTCTATCAATTAACATAAATTATCAATTTAGAAGAGCATATATTTCAGAAACAAAAAAAATTCCATGAGAAGAAAAGTGTTTTATTTTTAAACATTAGAATTAAAAAAATACTTTCAAATATCTAATTTTCCATTAAAAAAGTTAATTAAAAGTTGGAGCATGATTATAAATTGAAAACACAAGGGTGTGGACAAAACAAGACACTCCCTCGATCGGCATTATCGCGACTACCTTACACATTCTATCTCATTGCACTTTCTCACATTTCTCTTAATTAAAATGCGCTAAACGCTCTGTTCTGTCAGTCATCAATTTTGTCACGTTATATCTCCCTCTAAGTCTGAAAACAGTTGTCGGTCGTTCATTTGAGCATGCACGTTTTAAAAATGCGACTTTAATAGGAATAATAGTTGAGGTAAACGAGCGAAGATGTTATCCGAGTTATCAGGGATGGTGTGTTGACCCGAAGAGTCTGGGTGGGTGGTTGTGTAAATTAGGAAACTCCAGTCCAACTGGTCGTTTTAATTAGCCAATTGTCGCCATGTGACTCAGACTCCACTTACAGATATCATGTTAAACAGGCCTTGTTTCATCAACTCATATCACACTTGTTTTATGGAAAAAAAAAAAGACACTGGCCATCCTGAAAAAGAGGAAGTACACTTTGATAATGACAATTTGATACGTGGAGTAAAAAAGAAAAGATCACAAAATTCATCTTCCATTTGATCCATTACTCATGGTCTAATTAAAGTCAATGGTTCTTAGCCATGGCATGACATTCGCATCGATCGGCTCAATTTCTCAGCCATCTAAAAATAATTTTCGTCTTTCAGGGACGAAAATTATTTCTCTTTTGTTTAATCAGTGTTCACTCGCCAGCCTATTTTAAAATTATAAAATTAATTGTCCGACAAAAATGGGAACGTAGTTTACAAATGTATGTGCATGCTCAAGTTCAAACGAGCGTATCGCCAGCGGGCAAAGATAGTTCTTATCGGTTACGCATTTTATCTCTGTCTTTATTTTTTAGGTACTGTACGATGCAGTTGAGCAAAACGTGACGCTGGGAATCGAAATTGTTTGCCTTTTGTTAGCCGGGACTATTTATTGATAAAACATGTGTGCCAATGATAAGAGCCAAGGTAATTGAACAATTTCCAATGATGAATCAATTTTGATTTTTGTTATCAACGGCTCATCAATGGCGATTGGTACGAAACTGTGATTCGAATTTGTTGGACAAGTTGCGATGTAAAAATGCGCGAGCACCGTAGCGCGCAGTCGATTGGTATGCCGAGCATGGCCGATACTAGGGAGCCTTGGTGCCGCCAAGTCGCCGGATGCGACCGACCTGATGCCTTTTTAGCCAACAGATTCTTTTTATTCAACCCAGTCGCATATCGCAATTAAAGTTCCTCTTTTTGTGTCATCCTTGATCTCAGCAAAATTCTCTTTCAGTTGGGACCCTCGCTGCATCATCCAGATCGAGGCCGATCAAAATCACTGCCGTTGGAGATGGCATGGTTGGAAAAACTTGTATGCTCATCACCTTCACGAAAAAGAAGTTCCCGACTGAGTACATTCCTACAGTGTGAGTATTTTAGTTGCGCACAAATAAACCAGTTGATTATTCTGTATCAGAATAATTGTAATAGAAATATTATAATATTTTATCTCAGCAAAACTTGAGATAGTGTATATAATAAAATAAAATTGGACATTTTTATGAAATAGCGGTAAAGATTATAAAATAAACAATAAACTGTTTGCAGATTCGACAATTATTCAGACGAAGTGACCTTGGACGGTCAGGAATACACAATTACTATTTGGGACACAGCCGGGCAAGAGGACTATGAGCGACTGAGACCACTCTCGTACCCGAACGTAATAACAAAAATATAATTCAAGTCAATATTGAACATTCCTCGGCTGCCTCAGATGACTCATGTTTTTGTTTGTTCCTTGCGCAATTTTTTGTTGTGTAATGACATTCTGATTTGATAATAAGTGGAAAGCGGATTGTTTCATCTTTTCTCTTTTTTCCAGACGGACTGTTTCCTTTTGTGCTTCTCCATTGCCACAAGGTGTTCTTTCGAAAATATTGCCAGTATATGGTACCCTGAAGTACATCATCACTGCCCAAAAGTGCCGATCGTATTAGTTGGTAAGAAATCATTTTCAGAACGAAAATTGTTGAAACAAATGTTTGAAAGTTTTTAATACAAATTGAACAATGAAAATTGATGATTGAATTTGTTTTTAGGAACAAAAGGCGACCTTCGTACGGAAGATAACAAAGACGTGATTCCAACGAAAGATTGCATCAAAATGGCCAAAAATATTCACGCGTACAAGTACGTCGAGTGCTCGGCAATAAGACAAGAGAATTTGGACAGCGTGTTCGCGGAAGCATTGCGAGCGGTGCTCAAAAAGCCGAACAAGCACAAGCTGCTGTGCTGCTGCTTGTAATGAAGTAAATTTCCAATACTCGTATACAAGTTGACAAAATTGTTCGGAAGGCCAAAGATGTACAAAGGTGGCTCTCATTGTACCAGTTAACAATAATCATTTATCCAATTTGGTACAGTCGAAAATAACATTTGAACAACGTTCCGACGACGTTTTCAGTTCGTGTACATATCCAAGCTCGATTAGTTTTTCATATTTATGTAATTGTAGACAATTATTTTTTACTCCTAATCTTACACTTTGACATAATGTACACTAATCAGTCGCAATTGAATTTACAAGAAAAGAAAAACGAATAATTATAATTCATGTTTGGTCTTTTTATTTAAATCCTTAAATTCAGCTTCGCTTCATGGTGACTATGTACATAGTATGAAATTATGTAAAATATCAAAATCAAGTATGACTTAAACGTTAACAATCACATCATCTTATCAACTACACAGACGGGCTTAAAATACGTGATATAGTTTTTGTCGTCATTTTTAAACTCATGTCGTAACTTTCTGTTGGATGATCTTTCCGTAACCACCACGGCCGCTGTCAAAATCTGACCTGTATTCGTCACGAACTTGTCCACCTGTCTTTCCACGGCCGTACTGTCTGCCTTCGATAAATCCGGCGTCCCAGTCAGTACGTATGATGCGATCATCCAGACGCGTACCATTAATATACCTCATACAATTCTCAGCATCTGCGCGTTGATAATACTCGACGAAACAAAATCCGCAGGGGGTCTTTTTGTACTTATCCAGGCCCATGATTATGCGTCTGATGTCCCCGCATTTTGTAAACAGCTCGTAGATCTGCTCCTCGGTGGTGTAGAACGACAAATTTCCCACATAGAGAGTCGTTGAGAGACGCAACAGTCTATCTTGTTCAGCACGTGATCCCTGAAAGAATTAAATTTTTCAGTTCAAACAAATCTGTTAGCTTCGAGAACAAAGTTAATGGTTGTTATAAACAAAAGCGAAACCTAACCTTAAAATGCTGGTCGCGGTAAGAACTCAGATCTACGGACGGAGAGGCGCCGGAGTTCAATTTCACGTTTGGCAACCGGTATTCTGGGGAGTCTACCTTCGATTGCATCTTTGATCGGTACTTTTAGTCCACAATCACAGGTTTTGTTTTGCCTTTCGTTCGTCCGAACGTCCAACTTCGGCTTTGACAACACCAAGATCACACGGAGACTGAGTGACGTCACGAGACAGACAAATGAATGAGGGGAAAGCGTGGATGGTGAATTGTTCTGACTGGTGGCGCCCTCTATGATATTTGAAACTGTTTTTAAAAGTTCATTTTCTTAAAAAAAACAAACAAAAAAACAAATCATTTGGCAACTTGTAAACACTGTTTTCTTAGTAGAAAGTTCAAAATAAAAATTAAAAAAATTTTAGTTTCTTTTTGTATTTTCAATTTTAAATTGGAAGAAACAAGTGACAGTTTGGAATTTACATGTTTTCTTGTTATTGTTATAGCGATGACTGGGAAGACGCGAATGAAATAACAAAAAAAAATTAATTCGGCTAGATCTAAATTTACGTAAAAGTTGATACTTTTTCAATGACAGAATACATTCACACTTTTTTGGAACTGACGATTGGAAAATTTTTTGGTGAAGATATAACCTGTAAGGAGCCGGTTTATAGGTGCGACGAATATCAGCCTGGAATTCTGGTCGAATTTGGCCGCCCTCTGACAAGAGTAAATACAATGTTTTTCATCTTCATAATTTCTCGTTTTCAAAATTGTTTTGCTGTTTCGCTGTTCATTCGCGTTTCATTCCGCGTTCCTGGTGCCAGCCAATGTCAAATGTCAAATCAGTATTTTCAGTTTGATGCATTTGCAAAGATGTTTCTCATTTAATCTTTCATTAATCACAAAATTTTAAGCACTCATTAATTTTTCGAATGAACCATCTTGTTTCATTCGTAAAAACAACACGTTGAAATATTTCGTTTCAAAATGAACCGCTTGAAGGTAAGTGAACAAAATTTGGCAGTTCGTTTAACCTCAAAGAGATACTTTGATTTGACACATTGTTTATGTAATACAATTAACGACAAGATTTCATTAAATGTGTGAATTAAAAATTTTTCCTTTCCTTTTCAAAAGCTCGTTAAGAAAATCTTGCTCCCTTGTGGTCTCTGTGCGGTACCACTAGTTGAGAAGAAGGAGCTGGGAATGGACGGCAGTAAAAAATTGATCCGACCATCGGATCTACCAATTTATGTCAAAGAAGACGCCAAACCACCAGAGAAGATACGGTAAAGTTCAAGTAATTATTTTGTTTTCATTTTGATTGTTTCCTTAACAATTTTTTGTTCCAAAGTTTTGTGAAGATTTAAGATGGAACTGAAAAGGTAAAATTATTTTGTCGTGGATCGAATTTCAGAGATGATGAACCACCGTCATATTTAGAACAGGGTTTTGGTACAGTTCGGAGGTCGGTCACAGGAGTATTAGGACAGTTTTCTGGATATAGTGATGTCGTCACAAACACAATTGATACTGGATTAGCGCACAGTCAAGGTAAATAAAAAAGCAATCAAAAATATATTTTGCAAATTTATGATAAAAACACCTGGGTAATAATGACAAATGAAAAAACAGTTTTTAGTTCTTAACATTTATGTTTTTCATCAAATTTTTCAATATCAACTAGTTTTTCAATATCAATCATTATTAATTGATAAATTCTTTAATAATATAATATTTATCAAAAACTGTTACTATTAATAATAATAATTCAGGGTGTCATTTTTAATATTATTGACGTTGGAGTTTATATAATTGTATTAAGAAGTAAATTTATAATTTTTAGGCGCGCTGGATTATTTGCAAGAAGAATCAAATATAATGCCCAGAATGGGAGCAATTGGTATCGGTGGTTTGACTGGTTACATTTTTGCTCTTCGAGGGGGCAAATTTAAACGATTCGTTTACGCGACAACAGGTTTCTTAACAATCGCTGCAATCTGTCATCCACGAGAAGCTCAGGAAAGCTGGAAGATGGCTAATCATTATGCCAACATAGCTTACAATTTTGTCTACGGCGGTAAGCAACTTTCAAACATGTTTATTATTTTTGACACTTGAAACTTGTAAATTTGTACCAAAGATAGTAAATTGATCATTTAGAAGAAAAAGACCAAGAGAAACAAGAAAATAGGCAAATTTCTGTTGTCATAAACAAGCCAGACGATTAGTCTCGGGGAATAACGTTACAAATAGCAAAGTAAATCTTCAAACAACTTTCTCATTGTTGCTGCAAAATTATTTCGGACAGAACTTAACTTTTTGCCTTGTTTTTTATAGTCAAACCTGGGGATGAAAAACAATTAGACATCTCTTTGCCTGACATCTCCAATTTTAAAATGCCTTCTTCTTTTTCTGACATCTCTGAGATGGCCAAAAGCGTTGGGTGCAGTGTGATGAGGACTTTTGACTCACTAAGTGTAAGTTTCAAACGATAATTTATGAAACTAAAAAAGTGATATTTTTTTCTCATCTCTTCGTTTATTTTTAGGGCAAAAAACCCACGACTGAAGGAGATCCAAAGAAGTCAGAATAAATGATGGATTTTGTTGCTGGCATAGTAAACTCCTAGCCTTCGTACGTGCTGTCTCAAAGGCGTTTAATGAATTGTTTGTACAGAAACTTCAATCATGTATATTAGAATTAGGCACAAAAATGCAAGAGTGAAATAAACCCTCCGTCATATATTTGCATAAAAAAGTCTACTTATTTTGCACTCACCTGTCTGAAAGTCAATCCCTGCAAGGCAATGGGAAAGGGGGAAAAGAGACAAAGGTCCTCTCACAACATGATTGGCATTTTATTGAATACGCCAGTTTATGTGTGTGTACGCGCGTGTGACTTTTTACACTTAGAGGATTGCGCACACATACATTTACAGACACACTCTTTATACGTACAGAACGCATGGCGTAAACATTCCATCTCTTATCTTCAATAAATCTCCATTTTTTACAAATTTGTTTAATTCTCTCGTCGGTCAGAAAAATCCGTACCTCATAAACAACGTTAAACCTTCCGCGCTCTATTCTTTTCTAATCGCACAAATTCCCTGTCTTGTCTTTCTCACAAACATATCAACATAACTAAACATAAATATATGCATATATATTCTTCATTATTATTTCATTCTTCTCTTTATGTATAATATATATATATTTCTTTTTTTTCTTCGTGCACGCACGCACACACATACACATACATGCACGGATACAGATATGTGTGTGCGTATGTGTGAGTATATAATTTTTGTTATATTGACTGGATCGGTGTGGCTATGGAACGGCACTACTTTGCGTCGTCTTAAAATCCTTTTTATTTTTCATTACAACATTAGATTATATATTTTTTATGTATATATGTATATAATATGTGACAGTGTTGTTTGTAACATTTCGTTCAATTATTCTCAAACCATCTCGTAAAATCTAATTTTTTTCATTTGAACATCTTGTTTCATTTTTTTTTAATTCCATTCAAAATATTTGATCAAGTTGAAAGGGAGGTTCAACGAAAATTCATTCAAAAATATATCTTTGAAGGATGGCTGGGGAAAATGAAAGCAGCAAGACAACAAGTGACGCGTCGTTGAGAATAATTGCAAAAACATTGCATTATATATCATCTTATATATACAATATACAATCAATTAATCTACATGGGTAGGCGCTACGTGTTTCATAAGCAGCACCGACAATACTTGTTCACAAATATGACCTGAATTTGTTTGGTTGTGTGACTGTGTATGTGTCGTTTGTGTCAGAAGGAAAAAGGTACCGGGTTCCGTCCGCCTTGCTGTTCCTGAAGTGAGCGTGTCTAAGTCGAAAGGATGTTTTGTTTAAAAAAGAGCTGGAAAATCGTGTCAGTTCAGGGATGTTTGTTTGTGAGTTCTTTTCGCGATGTTTTTCGACCCTTCAATGGTTCTTCTTTTTATTTTTCATCTTGGTACAATCGGTTTTGTTGTCTCTGTGATATTTTATAAAAAAAACTGATAGGCCGTATAACTATCTTATTATATTTGTGATCAATTTATTGTGGCACTTGGTTGTTCTGTTGTGTTTAAACAACGCAATGTACAATTTGTATACAACATTTGTTTGTTCTTCAAATCTTCTGTTACGTGTGATCATTGTGATGGTTGTTTCTGTTATCGCATTATCATCAAAAATTTTTCTTTTTTTTATTAATTAGTTGCTTCATATCTTTCATTAGCAATATATAACATGGGGTTTTTTTGTTTCATGTCTGTCAAAGCATAAATCAAAGAGATGAACCCAACACAAAATATTGTTAACGGTGAAAAAGTAATTAACGAATATTTTGTGCTGCGATGTAGGGTGGTCGCGGAAAATCAATGGACAATTCGGTAATCCTAATGAAATATCAAAAACGCGGCGCTCATTGGCTCGCGGTTTAAAAATTATTTGTCCTCGTTTTGGAAAATGAGCGGAACGACAATATGCAAGTAGACTAAATTGTTGAAAACCTCGAGGTTGCACACGTGTTATTAGGTTTTTTTTTAAAGACTCAATTTGTTCTGCCAAATTCAGAGGTAGAGAAACGCGAGTTATCTCAAGGCTGCTTTTCTTATAGAGACGTGTAAAATTTGTGTATTTGGTCCAGAGACAGACAAGTTTGTTTTGGTCACTCGATGTCTGAGCTTCGCAAATCAAATGTTTCATTAACGAATTACGACAATCGATATAAAAAACCCATCTTAAATTTCATCTGAACAATCAATGAGAGACTCGCGCTGCGCTTCGAGTGACCCGATTTATTTTTTTTTAGGATAAACATTTTCTACCCTGTGTGTTTAGGTTGTTTCAAAGAGAGCAGACTTTCTATAATGTCAAGTTGCAGTCCTAATATCAACGTTTTTACACTATATTGATTGTGTAATGTCGTAACTCTAATCAGGTCTTAATGTAATGGGCCAATTGATATGCGAACATTGAAATAATAAACAGGAAAAAGAGGTTGATTCAATGACATCAACAGCTGATTGACATTAGCCAAGGATTAGCAGTGTCTCTTTCGCACTGGTTCTACAATTAATAAATATATCCATCGGTTATTATAAACGCATTTTGTTTGTTATGTTGCTTTTGTTTTTTAAAACCCTTTATGATATTTGTTTTTTGTTTTTTTTGTCAATAAACACCACTTAGTTCTTTTTTTTATTATTTTTCTTTTTTCAAATTTGTTTGGTTAATCTTGTAAGAACGACGACACAGCTATCTAGACACCAAAACATCAAAATATAGTTTTTTTTTGTTTAATCGCGCGCAATCAATCCCTGCAGTCAGTCTGAATCTAATTGACAATGTACGAAAGTTCATTCTCAGATTGAAGGAGCATTTGTTGGATAAACATGAATCTAATTTTCATATAAACGAAACGGGTCAGTATCCTCATAGTTGATTCTGTCAAAAAAACCATTTGTAAAAAAGAAAGAAAATGAAAAACACATTTTTTGCTTTTAGTTTTGTTATAGCCTGGCTTCGAATGTTCATTTGTATCAATCAATGGTCTATTTCTACGGTGCATGGAGGCAGTAGCACAATAATTGTTGTATTTTATTCTACGCGTATGAGTTACGCTCCTCGATTTTTATTAACGTTGAGTCTGCCTGGAAGAGGAGCAACGACCCGCTGGTCCACTCGATAACCATCTTTAGTCTCGCTAAAAAGTTTTTTTTTTTTGTGTTCTCGTTCTTGTTAACAATCGGTTTCTTGAACGAAAGAAAGTTATTGAGCGAATCAACCAAAACTGAACGATCGACATGACGACCTCACAGGAACATAATTACCGTAGCTTTGTATTTTATTGTTATGTATGTTTTTTTATTGTTTCATCTGTAGATGCCAAGATCTACGCAAATTCTATAGTGTTAGACTGTTCGCAACAAAAATATGTCTTCAAAGCGACTCGTCTCGAGATCGAGGAGTGGCGTTTTTGTTTTTTTCATTTTATTTAGTATCACAAAGATATATGTCTAGGTTAAACTACGCTCAAAAAGAGACACTGGCTTTTAGGTGTTGAAATCGTTAGCTTTTAATGCGTGCCAGTTGATTGGTAAGAGTTGTTAACTTGTGACTTGAGTCAGCACTCGTTTCTTCTCAAAATGTGTCAAGTACCTTCGTGGGTATATACCAAGAAATAAATCTACAATCGAACTTTGTATTTTGATATGCTCGTGGAGATCTTAGATTAAACTCAAGCGCAATCACGAATCAACTAATTTTCAACCGATGGTTCTTACAAAAACATACAACGAATTGAACTTTTGAGATGGCCAAAGTATTTTCAAAGCACTAAAGATAACGGCAACTGATTTGGCAATGCAAAAAAAAGATCAAGGTTGAAATGAAAGATTGCGAAAAGGGGGAGAAGAAAAATTGCCTGCGAAATGAAGCCTTAAGCAGCCTAAAAAGCAGCATCTCTTCATTCTAGACAATTTCTAAATATTAATTATCAACTCGTGTCGAACAAATTTTACTCATTAAAACCTCATTCGTGTAATTCAGGTAGGTAAGTTCGTCCAAAACTACGCTAGCAAGCTGACAATAATCGTACGAGACTTTTGACTTGGTCATCATCGTCTCTAAGTAGTCGACCTAGAACTAAAATATCTTGACTAATTTACCGACCAAACACAAGCGGTTCGCATACTCAACTTGTCATAGAATCGCGCTCACGCGCGTATGTGCGTCTTGGATGACCGATTAACTATTTTACTGAATCCGACAGCTTGAGTGAACGTCTCAAGTATGTGACGCCTGGTCTGGCATCGCCGCAGTCAAAAATGTATTTTGCCTTTGAAATTTTTCAAATTATCATTTCATTTTATTGGTATAACATACTCAATGTCTACAACGACGTTGCACGATTAAAATAATAACTCACCAGAGCTAAACACGCTCTGCAGGGGAAAAAATAATCTGAAACCACGGTTCACTTCTTGCCATTGCTCAACTTTCGCAGTAACATCTTATCCATTTGTTTTTATCAAATGTGCCTTTTTTAAACAAATACAAATACTCTTAAATACTGCTCGTACAAGGTTTGCTGCGTCGTGTTAATTGGTTTTATTATTTAACATAAAGATCGATAAGTATTTAAGAGCGTTCGCGCTACAAAAAGGTACCCGAACCAGCAGTTCACTTTTTAACTCCGAGGCATACGAAAAAACATTTCCCAGGCTTTTACAGTTCGTTGTCTCTGTCTATGTTGTTTGTCTACGTGTAAGTGTGCATGTGTATGTTTCAAGCATTCAGTCCTGACTTGACGACTCGCGAAAATTTTTATCAATTCGTTCTCTCTCTGTCTCTCAGATCACTTTTATGTACAGACTCGCATCGATAAAAGAGCCTTCGCTCCGCAAGCGTCTTCGTTATCTCGTTCAAAAAAAAAACAACAAAAAACAAAAATAATAATAATATTCCTATCTTTAAACTTTAATTGTAATTATCATTATCATTAAACTCAGATCCTCGGTTTGTTACTCGTTTTATAATCCATTTGTTATCGTTATAATTTCCTTCATCATCATCATAATACACATATTTACAATTTAACTATCTACATTATCTACAACATCGACAAACGGTTAGTTGCGGTTTTTTTTGTTGTTCTTTAAGTGTTTGCAGCCTGCTCCCGAGCATTTCACGGTTTTCCTCATCGCTCGATCCTCATGCGGTTTGGTTTCAACCATCATTATCAACAACAATTAACAATTATCGTGGGACAAAATCATACAAACAGTTTATTCTTGCGCATGATTTGTTTCAAAGCAAAAAAATATAGTGGTAGAGGTATACAAAGCCGTTCATTTGTTTTTCTCTCGCACTCGCTCAATCATCTCTCTCTCTCTTTCGCTCTCTCAATGTGTACGTGTACAAGGGTATAATAAACGTCTCATAGGTACAATACAAAACAAATAAATAATTTATAATTAAAAAAAGGGGGAGGGATCAAAAAGTTGACGACACAACATTTTCATAAGAGTATGTGTTTGTGTGTGTATGTGTGTGTCACTCGTGTAATGGCGTTAGAATGATAATAATAATAAATCAATGAACGATCAATTTGTCGACCGAGCTAATGATTAGACGCTGTTCGCAGGCGCCGTTTGATCGCTGCGGGGGCGTGATTGCATGGTTATCGTTGTCCAGCTGCGAGGTGCGCCGGCACAGCCTGCGTTTTTCAAGTCAAAGCAGACGACGGCTGCGACGGCAATGCCGAATTCTATATGAATGCCCAACACTCGAGTGTCTTGACTACGAAATCCTCGTGCGGTGCCAATGGCTCGTTACCATATGTGCTGCACGACTGCGTCCTCCCTTGATAGAGATCGCTGTCCAACCACAATCCAAATTTGCCACTGAAAATTACAACATTCCAATTAATTTCATACTTTTCACTTTTAAAAATTTCTTATGTAGTCTCATTTTTTCTAAAAAAAAAAATGGAAAAAAATTTATCATTGAGAATTGAACCCTCGTCCCCAAGGTGAGAATTTGCACTAATCCACCGCGCCAAAATCGTCCTTGACATTCAGAAATTGGTGAAATTTATTCACCGTCTTACACAATTCAAAATTCATGAAGACGCAAGGTTCAATCTTAAGGAATTTCCATGCCATAATTCAAAAACAAAGTTGAGAGAACATTTCGAAATCCGTGGAAAGTTTGTCAGTTACTTACTCTCCGGCGCCAATCGCAAGACTCTCGTTATTGCCCTTGATGAAGTAGAGATTATCACCGGTCCAATTGAAGGCCTGGAACCTTGGTGTAAACCTGAACAGCAGGGACTCGCCGGTACCGTAAAAGTGGTCGCTCACATGCAACGAACAGGAAGTCAGAGCTCCGAACACCTGGTTATCAGACAAACAAAAATGAATGATGATCGTCCACATTGAAGTCCAAACAAACAACATTAACCTTTGGGAGATTCCCCTCTCCGATTACTTTCACAATTACAATATTCAAATCACCCACCACACCACGAGTCATAATAATTAATAAATAATAAATGAATAAACTATCTGTCCGAAGGTCACGCCTGTTTGCATGATAAGGTAAAAGTGAAAAGGATCGTCGCTTACATTGCCCTGAGTGTCTTCAATGACAAGGAGGATGGGGCTTTCAATCTTTGACATCTTCCTGTAGAGGCTATTAAGGCTGAAGCCATGCTGACTTGTACTGAAGACGAGGGTCCAATGGTAGCCTTCAGCTCGGGCAGGCAAGTGCCGGCACAAGTGCTCCCGGTGATCTTCGCTGAGGATCTCCGTTGTTCCAATGAGGTCCGGTATCGCGATCTCAGCATCCAGAGAGATGGCGCTGTTAGCATACAGAGCTCTCCTCAGCTCCTCGCTCATAGACAACCCCTGCAAGAAGCAACTCAGTTTTACAAGATTGAACACAAGACACAATTGTTGGATCCAACACAGAGAGACAATGCAATGACTCGATATCTATCTCAGGCTGTTTTCTACTTTGACCGCACCTTGCGACAGAAATCATGAATATAATCAATTTGTTTATTACTAAGCCACGTATGAAACGAGAGAAACAAAAATTTGTTAGTTACATGTATTGTTTGTTCTGTTTTTTTTTTTCTTATTTTCTTTTTTGTTGTGTGTTGATTTCCAACGTATTCCCACCACCATGAAAATTCTCTCGTTGCATATTGTAAACGTCCACTGGGTGGAGTGTGCGAAATGAAACATCGTGCAAAGTGTAACTTGACGTCTGAAATGGCTACCACACTGTGTCGGGTTACACTTTGATCAACTTTCGAAAAAACAGGATGACACTTACTTTGCGCCACAACAGTTTGGTCATAATTTAATTCGATATTGAGTATAGTGTTATTTCTTTTTTTATTTCTCAGTGTTTCCTAATATTTTATTTTATCAACGTGACATAATCCGCGCCTCACAGATGCGAACGAAAAAACAAACAACAAAACTCTCTGGCGGTGCGCGCAGTGCGTTAAAATGCTATTAATAAACGCTTTTTCGTAAATGCTGAATTTTTGCCAATTCCGCCTCATCGCAATTAATTATAGCCTTTCATTGTTCCCCGACTATATTTAAATGATGATTAATTTAATTTGTTCATAATTGTTTTTTTTTTTTCAGCTGATTGACATGCTGAAATTGTGTATTACGAAAATTGCCAAGTGCAAAACAATTACAAATTAAATGAGAAGTTGGGTCTCGGGGATCGCAACGGCCATGGGCTCGGAATGATTGCGCACAGTACACGAGCGTCGATAAACAAAAACCTAAAAATAAAACACCCTCTTGCAATTCCTTCGTCAGTGATTGAAATTCCGTATAGCCAATTTCTTTCTATTTCTTTCCATATGAAGTTATTAATCCAGTTTCCCGGTGACTTATTGAACAGACCGATGATCTGAATAATGGTTTGCGCGTGTGCTCGGATTACAAATAAGCTGCGACGGGAATTGCGCTGCGACGGATTAAGCGCTGTGCTCCGCGATCAAATCCTTTCCTCCGACTCTTATTTATTAATATCTTTTTCTTTTTCGATTTATGAATCATCATTGTTTGTTTCGCTCGCAAAATATTCTTGTTTACGAACCTTCGCGTTTTTTTTATTCCCTCTCCTTTTGTCAATCTTGAGTTACAAACGCCTATTTTCGTTTGACGAAAACACAGAAAAAAGAGTTCCCTTTGTAACAAAGCAGGCCATTTGATACCTCTTGAAACTACGTTTGCATTTTGATCAGGATACAAAAATTGGTTTACCAAATTGCCAAAACAAAGAAATTAAAAAAAAAAAACGATGTGAAAAATAATTTTATTTATCAAAGGAATAGGAAAAAAAAATGAAGTAAACAGACAGGAGTTTGAGAGGATGAATAATTGGATGTTGGGAATTTTTTCTTTAAATATAGCCATTGTGGTCACTTGTTTGCAGCGAAATGTTATCGTCGGTGCAGTCGCGACCTCGCCAAGTACAAAGCCGTTTTATGCTCCCAAGTCCTGGTGCATGAAAGCGACCTTATCTGCTGTTTTCTGCCGGTTGTTTTTCACTAAGATAATCTTCATTTTTTAGACGCAGGTTATCGCCAAAGCTCAAGCATTATGTCAGCAGCTTGTAAAGATTTAATATAAAAATGGAAGAAATCTCAATCATTGACTTTGACTCAGAGAATACGATTAAACAAGTGCCAATCAATTTTGAACGCAAGCGAACATCTTTCCGATAACTTGCTTTTTTTAGCATTTCATTGTAACTATTGAATCTCGCCTAACATATTGAGACATTTAAACGTTTAACGGCAACGAAACAAGTCCCGCACTTATCAGTGACTAATTCTTTCTTATAATTAATTTATTAATATAAATGAGAACCAAATGAATATTAAACGACGAGAGGTTTTTTATTCATTAAATTTTTCGTTGATGAGAAGAAGAAAAAAAAAGGTGTATCTCGTGCGTACGAGGCACAAAAGGAATGCGCACTAATTTTAGATTCAAGGAAAACACATTGATCATGTAGGCTAAAAAGGTCGTAATAACAATTCTGTCGAATCAGGTTGATTAAACTTTTGGTTTCAATCGCTGATTTGTTACAGTATTTTGCAAGCTGTTCCGCCGAGCGTCTTGTTTTTTTTTCTGCTTGTTAAAACTAATTATAACTCAGTACAGTTAGTTAATTTATGATTTCTCTGTTTTTATAACAAAAATTCTTTTTTGTTCCTCTCACCGATAGCATTCGCGACGAATGTTGGATAACATAGTTGAGAATGTGACAGGCAGCGGTGGGGGGCATTTTGAAAAACGTGACGTCACTCGCGAACCCAAAGTGTGTAGTGCGGAGCGCGACTTGACACTGACTCGCGCGTCTTTTCGGCGTGCAGAGTTATTTGAAAGCGAGGGCAAAATAAAAGCAAAGAGTCACTTTCTTCCTTTCGCCGCGGAGACCTCGCACGAAACCTTTCCGTGCCGCGAGTTCAACAAACTGAGAGCTTTTTCGAGCAACAAAAAATAGTAACAGTTTTCAATAAATCATTAATTCAAGTTTCCAACAAACCGAGAGGAGAGGAGTACAAAAACAAAAGAGAGAAACCAACAACAGAACGAAACATTTGATCAAACAATTAATTCACCATTTGAGGAATAATTAATCAACGTTCAATTAAAATGATCGTTCAATTAATTTTTGCCACTTGGTTTGGTGCGCCTTGGATGTTTTCAACGTTGCATAATAATGCAGAAAATGAATTAGAAATAATTTTAATTGATCTAAACGTTGGGAATGTTTATCATTTTATTAAGGAGTTGATATTTTTTTTATATTGTTGGCAATGACGTCTGTTGCACTTGAGGAGGCAAAATTTATAACCGCTGCGAAAGTTTGCAAAAGGGTACTTGCGAGCAATTTATAAATAATAGGATTTCAAGGAGACCAGGAAGCGTGTCCGCGTTATTGAGCAGCTGCCTGCGAACTCGTTTGGGACGAAGCGGCGCCTTATTTTGGGATTGACAATTCATTTGCTCGTTTTGCCGCGATAAATATTGCTATTTTAAGCCGACTTATTATTTTTCTTTCGCGCGTTCGTTGTTTTTTTGTTCTCTCTTTTTCCTCGGTTTTTTTTTCCACGCCACCTTGTCAAAACATCAAATTGAAAGACGTGTAAAAACAGTGATAAAAAAACAACAAACGAGGCAATATATTTTCAGAGGGGGTGGAAAAATAAAGCAGTCGAAAGTAACCGACTCTGATAGCTTATCGTTGTTTTCATGTTGGCCGATACCATCTGTTCAGATTAGGTACTAATAAGTGCGTGATACACGCTTCAATAAATCTTAACGCCTGACTGTTGTTACAATTAACAATGGGTCCTCTCGACTTAGCATTTTTTTTCCTCCTCATTTCTCCATGCCAATTATAGAATATTATCTGATGCCTGCCAAAGAAGACAACAAAAATCTAGATTAGAATCACAAGACAATCGAGTTGGCAATCAGTACCAATGCGGAGCCAATTAAATATTAAATTATCGATAATGATTGACTTATTTTCTCAAAAAGATCTAATTTTTTTTTTTGTTCGTTTCGTTTGATTTTAATATTCATGAAATTGCAATATGAAACGAGCGCGGAATTGCGAAATCAAAAGGAGAACGACTACGTTTTGATTTTTTTTCGGCTTCATTGAATGACGTTTTGATCGGGTGTTGTAATTTTGGGAGATTTTTTTTTTTTTTTTTTTTTTCGGGGGTTGGGG
>JAAMPD010000974.1:0-32163 GCA_025266255.1 Trissolcus basalis
ACTACTTGTTTTTTTAGTTAACTTTGAGAGACATTAATGTCAAGATCTATACGCGGGGCGATTTAAACCGTTCAGACAGAATTTATGCCGGAGTCGCGGGATCCTACTCATCGGGTTAAGTGCAGCGTTGCGCGTCGTTAATGGAAGCCTCGATAAAAATCGCGTTAACTTAAAGCACAGTTTGCTTTTAGTTAATCTGTGACAGGTCGAGTCGCTGTTGAAACTGTGTCATTAATATACATGAAATTATTTCCATAATTCATCAATTTCGTCCCGTACAATATCTGCTAAATAACGTGTACTTTTTAACATGCAAAAAGTATGAATCTAGACTCACCTTGTGTTTCAATAATCTTACGCCAGTTCCATAGCCAAACGGTAAACAACATTTTCCCAGCCAAAGTCCAAGGAACATGTTCAATGTTTAAAACGAAATAAAATCAAACGAAATTTCATGCATAATAAATGTTTTCACCTGGAAAAATTCCAAATTTCTCGCAAATTTAAACAAATATATTTTACATTCCTAGCTGCAATGTAAACTTTCTAGGACATCTCTACGAACGTGTAACAATTTTTAAATTCCACAATTTTTATTTTTAGATTCAAAAACTATTTTAATATATGAACGTTTCAAATATTCTAAGTTAAATATTTCTAATTCGATGATTTTCAATCTTCATAAATTTTGTTAGCTCGTAGAGAATAACTAAAGTGTTTAAAATATTGATTGTAAATCCTGTAAGTAGAATTAGACGGAATTTTGAGAGTCATCATTTTGGAAAACTATCATCGTGCAATTTCACCGTGACAATAATAGACACGATTCGGTTATTGTGAATGCTCGGGATTAACTGAAGCCGAATTGATTCCAAGATATTGGTTTTAACGTACGAAATATATTTTAGTTACATTTAGCGAAGTTAGAGGTGGAATCGCAGCGTCGGTGGCATTGCTATATAGCAGCGCTATTCTAATTTGCCTGACGTTGTATAATCAGAATTTAGAATCGTAGTCTCGAAAATGTGAATATGTTACAGAGCAAATTCGCCAAGTCAATTAAGAAGTCTGAACTGAGATTACATACATATGCAAGCGCAGTCAATGCGTCTAACGAGGTAACGCCGTGTTTTATACCGCCTAAGATTTCATGGACAATAATTCGAAAGACTCAGTCTCCCACGGCTTACGAGGCGCATGGATATGGAAATTCATTTTCAACCCAATCGTGAATTCCGTGTCCGAGCGAGTTGGGATTGTTCATTTTCAGTTTTGTTTATCGCCCCCCTCCCCATTTGTACCGCACTTTTTCATACAACAAAATTTTGCATTTCAATTGTAAAACAACCCCGAGTCGAATAACATTTGGTTAAGAGTATGCTCCGATTTGAGAAGGAATTGTTCGCTTCTCGTTTTCAGAAGAATTAATCAGAGGGAAATTTGAAAAGTCTCAGCATGCATGGCTGTCAACGGGTGACTTGAAAAACAAGACAGGAGGTGCACTTTTCTGGCGCTCGAAGCGCGCGAAAGTACTTCAATTACCTCACTCAGTCAGTCTGGAATGTGTGCCACGGTACCTGAGGATTGCCTTTGCAAGCTGCGCGCGTGCCATTTCGCAAAGTGGCTTTTTTACGACGAGCTCTTCGAAAGTATTCGAATGATGCTGCAAAATCGTACATAATTGACCGCCTAAATCGATGCGGAGTTTGGATTTTTTGACTAACGGAAGCTAAAATGAAAAATGTATATATTTGAAAAAGTAGCTCCCGCTGCAAGAGCTTTTTTAACACACCGACCAATTCTTTCTCGTTCCGCCTGCGATGCAAAAAGCCTCTGCATTATCATGGAAAGTATGAATTATTTTGAAATACAATATTACGACTTTTTTTTCGACCAATATTATTATTCAATATTTGTCAAATGAATGCAAACACTAATTCGACATTTTATCTAGAAACCAGTTTTTTATAAAAAAACCAAACAAACAATATGTACGAAAAATATAACTGAAATTCATCGAATTAAATGGAAAACATCTTCACTACAGAAACAAATTTTTAAAATCATTTTTCTAAGATTTTTCTGAATGTCATTATGATTTTATTTAATTGAAAAAAAATTGAATTGATTGGAAAAATAAATATATTAGATAAGAGAAATGATTTTTTATCTAAACAAATAAAAAAACAATCATTCTAATAAGATTTTGTTTTGATTTAAAAAGTGACGACAGCAGCAACGTTTTTTTTCTACAACACCTTTTCTGCTGCTTTTCGTTTACAGCTTTCCTTAGCACGGTTTTATTTTTGTCGTTGCGTGAATTACTTCTCCTCGCGTAACTCACGTAATATCGTTGAAGCATTACACGCAGCTGCATAATGCTGCAACGATTAAAACATTACCGATAAAACATTTCTAAACGAGAAAATTATACTTCTTGGTGGCGTTCCATATCGACGCTGGGCGCAGCACGGTTCTTTTTATACTTGATTTTTCAAACACCGCTATTACATGGTAAGCAGAGATCATCCATTATGAGATTAATTATATTTTCAGTGACAATAACCGTCGGGCTCAACGTGTCAAAAAGTGATGGCTGAATTTGTACCAAAAAACTGTTTTGTTCCCCGAGCCATCTCTAACACTTCACACGTTTCATTTATTTATTTTTCCATTTTAAATTCACAACGATTCGCGGGAGATACAAATCCGAAACTTTGTATTTATCGTCTGCAATAAGTGAACTGCATAAATATATTATTTTTTACCGTGCTGCTTTACACAAGCAATTAAAATATGCATCCTAAGTTTTGAAATATTCAGCATGATAAAACGTGCTGGGTTGTATTTCGGAAAATCTTATTGTAATCGTGCATCGGTTGATTTTTTTTTGTTAAAAATTCATGAAAATGCAACCGACGAAAATGCAATTGCGGCGGAAAAAATTGTTACGAAAAATAAAGGAGCAGTCATTTTCGAGATTGGTTTTTCGTATTGTTCGCCCAGTGCTAATGTACCCTGCTGAATAATTGATTTGTGACTGCTACCCTGAAAACCAAAGCCGAACACATGTCAACCTACAAGCGGATTTGGGACATCCTTTATAATCCCTTAGAATTCCAAACAAAGACACACTGTAGATTAAAGGAACGTTTGATGTGTACAGCGAGGATTGCGAGTCATCGCAGCTAATTTGTTGTTCAAATATTCACGAGCGGCAATCGATTTTCACGACGAATTAGATTGCCATCGTGTTTTTTGCACACGATCAAGCTCAGACAAATTTGCAGCATGTGATATTATACGATGAAAAAAAAAAGAGGGTACGTTCTATCAGATGCACCGTCATTTCGCAGTCATAAAAAATATTTACCGGCTGATAACATTTTTCATCAGCCCTATAAGTTGAAAAATAAAGATTCAACAAGTTTCGTGTCTTGTTCAAGTAAAAGGGTGACCTGAAAAATGTTTCTGTTTGTTTAATTTCGGAGCGTCAACTTAAAGACCGAAATTTCAGTCGCCATTTAAAGAAGCACGAAATTATATACGGCACGGAGCTAATGTTTCGTCAAGAAAGTTGCGACCAACTGGTCCGCAACTTTTATCGACTGTTTCTGTTGTATCTGTTTCTCCAAAGACTTAATTGAGTTACGAAGTTTTGTGCAGCACCAGTTTATGACAATATGGACTCTCACTTTTTACCCCGTGTTATTCTATTTATTAAAAAAGTTGTACATATGTTGGATTAATACAAGTCAATGAGATTCTTCCGTTCGGTGCTCTCGTGCTCTTCATTATCGTCGCAGTGACGATGATGTTTCCCGAGCAATCTCCACTGTAGAGGGCGAATGAAAAGTTAAAAATAGTTTAGCGGTTTTGTTCGAGCATTCGTGAAGTGAAACGTAAACTTTTCAGTTGAACAATAACCAAACAAAAGAAATATATTTTTTCATGACGGAACAATTTTTTCAACCAATATATACTATCAAGATACTTTTCGATGCTGGGAAGCAATTTCAGTTTATTTGAATTAAAAAACATTGACCCGACAAAAATATATCAGTCCAGGCGTACAACTACCGATGATAATTAAATTGAAAACTTGTATACAAACTGTACACGAAGTGTTAATCTCGTGTAAATTAGCTTGTAAATTATTTCATGTTTGAAACTTCTAAAAGGTACATACTGCCTTGCTCAAATATTTGCTGAAATCATAAACAATCGATGTTACATCTCTTAATGAAACCATTTTCTATTTCTAAAGTGTTCCCACAATTCTTTTATTCGTGTCGTGTAAACCAACATTACCAGTCTGGCACACATAGTTAGAGCCGCAATTCGAAAGTTCAAAAATGTTTTATTTTTTAGTTTTTTTTGTGTGTACGTTCGAATTAAAAAAGTTGTAAGATTCATTTAAGATTGGCTAGATGGCAGAGCGGGTGATAAATATAGAATCATTTTCATCTGACACGAAAAGAGATGGTAATCGGAAAAGTTGAAAAAAAGTTTATAGGTTTGGTAGAAAGTTACGATTTCGATAGGTAAATAATCAAAAATGTGGGTTTCCGAAGCAGGATCTGGCGCAATGTATAAAAGTTTTGGCCTGTATTATTTTATATGCAATTTCAGCTTCTCAAATAGCTGCGACCACATGACTTGTGAATTTTTACTCAGGCACGTACTTAACTTTCGTGCATTCGAGAGAGCATGCATTGCTTACGAAGTTTCGACTTGGCAAAAGTTTTCCATTAATAATTAATTAATCGCAATACCGGCGCGGTACCTCAAACACTGTCCGCGGGCGCATTTATGATTCATACTCGATTGTTTATATTTTCACAAACTTATATTTATTGAATGTTGCGCATAAACATAGCAGGAATTTCTCTGGGCTCCTAACATTTCACATCTATTATGCTCGACGATCGCGGTTTATGATTGTTTCAACATCCATTATACTCGCGATTGAATTCCCATTTTTCGACCAACGTCAAACATTCGATTGTGATAAAAAAAATTGCTATTGACGAGTGCAATTATAAAATGTTTGATCTAATTTTCGTTTTTTTTTGTTTTGTTTTAATTTCACTTTACGCCGCTTTGATTTTGTTCATTGTGAAAAGTACAACGTAGTACGCAAAAGTGAACTCGCATTACGAAATAATTATATACGTTTGTTACATTTTTGGGCTTCCCTCGTCCACGAAAAGAATTTATCGAATGTAATAATTGAAATCTACCGAATAATGAACAAATAAATCATAAATTAAGCTGATTGTGTGGCAATAAAAATACGACAAAAAGAAATCAAATAAAAGTGCATAAAGAGCAATACGCTGATTCAATTTATAACTTTATTTTAAAATATTCTCTTGTATGATATCAAACAGTCATACATTTTTTATTGTAATTCTGATTGAATTATTATAATTATAAACGACAAACGTGGGGGAAAAAAATTTTTATCCAAAATTTCTGAATCGATTGTTAAAAGAAACACGTCAGAAACTCGGGAACAATTTTTTGATTGACAGATTGACAAGCTTATATGAAAGAAATGAAAACATTTTAGTCAATTTTTTTTTCAATTTTCGATACTCGCTAATTAAAAAATAAAAAAAACGTCCAAACTCACAGAACATATTTGAAAAATAAAATTTATTGCCTTTTGATGTTTTTTAATGCTTTTGGTTTTGCTATCGACATTTTAATATTAAAACGGATGCTCATCTGCAAAGTTTTAAAATAACATTCAATTGTTTGATTTCAATCATTCGTTGCAGCCTTGTGACCGGCATCGCAAAACTGATATGCCGTCAACAGCACGAAAAATAATAATGCACCAAAGTCTCGGGCTAAATTGTGCGCTATCGCCGTGGTTCTTTATCGCTGCCTATCTTTTTATTTCAATCAACATTTTCAATTTGCCATAATTCTCATCGTCGTTAGAAAGTGGAACAAGAGCGTACGATAAAAGTTACATAACAAAAGGGGCAGCGAATTTCCAAGCAATGATTTCTTGTTCATTTATAGGCCGGGGAACCACCTACCGTACGCCGGAAGTAGAAGAACATTTCATTGGTTATTGCGCACGTGCTTACAGTATGGGTCTCGTAAATAGTAGAATCCGCTGGATGAAAAGACGATTGGAAAACAATCAATGCGTTCACATGTGACCCCAAAATGTGAATATAGCTTGCACCAGTATTTTTCTAATGTAATTGGAAAAAATATTAGAAAAAAGAGTGACGAAAAAAAAACAAGTAGTATAACTTACAATTTGTCAGACGTATGGTAAAACTTGCGTAAACTTTTATTCATAATAAAAGAGGTGTATGAAAACAAATTGGTATCCCTGTTTCTTTTTTGGAAACTTGAATATTCGTCCCGGTGGGATGAAATTTATCCTTTATCGAATTGTTGTAGTCGTTGCAGGATCTGAAAAAACACGACACTCGAATTGAATTGCAGTAGTAAGTGTGGTATTAAGTCAGACCTCGATCTTTTTGTTTGAGTTGAAAAAAAAGAGGAGAGGGGAGAAGGGGGATTGAAAAAAATGCATGTGGCAGAACTGGAGGAGTCAAGGCGGAGGAGTTGGTGTGCACTTCAAAAAATATTCCGTAACACAATTGTGACCCAAATAACAAGAGAATGTCGGCACATTTTATACGCGTGGGGAGCAGAAAAAGAAGGTGAGGGCGCAAAGAATGAACGAAAAGATCATCATGACTCCGCCTTCCCCACCAATCGACGCTGACCATGCTTCTAAAGTCGTCTGCCGGTACGGCCAATATGACAGCGACCTGGTCGCGCAGCCTCCGAAATGGTCCAATCGCGCTTTACTCCGCGAAAGGTGTTCGTTCAACGGAGCTCCGCATGTTTTGGCACAGACTTCAGTGAATCATGCGGCTTCATTGCGCGTATACACGCGCTCTTCTCAACTGCTATAAATGTTTCCGTTATTCCTTACCAAACAATTCATTTGTTACGTTCCTTACAATAATACACGACGCCGGAAATTATTTTTCAAAACAGAAAATTGAACGAAAATGCAGTAACCTGAATTATTGCCTTGGTCATGTATTGAATTGGATATAAATGGATCTTTTCTAGCCGTTATTGACCCGATGGAAAAATAAATTGTTCAATATATTATGATTCAGGTTGCTGGTTCAGGAAATTATTGGGATTTTAATCACGAGACGCTTTTTCACATCCATCAGAAATGTGTGCTTTTGTTTATTTATATTTCCTTATTAAAGCACAGCGAAACAAAAAAAATTTTGATCGATATAATTAATCAGTGGACGATATGAAAAATGAAGGATAAATAAATGAAACACAATATAAACAGAGAATGGGAATAGAAATATTATGAAAAAAATGTCAAGTGAGTTGAAGGAGTTGAAAATTTTAAATTCAATGTAACGAATAAAGTTTAGCTGAAATATTTAAAATGCTTAATAAAAATAATATTTCTCAATTCATACACATCAAGTTTAGAAATCACCATACATGAAAGTGTAAACAGGTGACGTTATAGGATCTAGTTATGGCACATAAATACACTTTACTGTCATTTTTATTTTTGAATCTACAAAGTGTCTTCAAATATGAAAAATGGAGACAGTTCTGCTGAGTTAACATTTGTTTTATATTTTTCGGTCGCGCAACTTGACTTGAAATTATAATGACACCTTCAGTATCTTTGTTTCATTCTGTTGTTTTGTTTTTTTTTTTTTTTTTTTCATATCGATCCACTCCATAACTGAATATTAATCTGCATAATTGAGTCTCAGGTTACTTCAATCAAAGCAAAGCCATCAATAATCCTTTAAGTCAAAAAATGAACGTCGCAGTGTTTCTTTAATTGAACGTCATAGAATAATTCAATTGAATAATTTTTCCGCAATTCCAGCCGAACGGGAACGAAATTGAATTTAAATTATAATTGATTAATGAACTGTGTGCATCTGCACAAATTGGCCGCAAAAAATGCAAGTAAACATTCAATTATACAAATGAGTTACACATGATTAAAGAAAATGTTTCATTTGGTTTCGAAATTCGCTCACGCGATATGAAAAGCACCGTCAAATTGTATACCACTCAATAAATTATATTAATTGGAAATAAGTAATATTGCCGGGGAAAAGATCGTGAGATACGGAACATTGGGTTATTTGAACAGAATTAATTGATGTCAAATAAACACAATGCGCAACCTGTAATTATCGATTATTATAACAAGCGAGCGTACGCGGGACCAAGAGAGAGAGAGAGGTACTTACAAAAATATTTGTAAAATCAGAATCACCAAATGGCTGCAAAATAATGTAAAATTAACATTTTCATTTGTCACATGTAGGCCCATTTATAAATTTATTTACGGAGCATAAGTGATAATTTATTTATGGGTCCATTAATGACACATATAAGCCATATATACACGGAGAGAAAAGTTTAATAATTTCTACCAGAATCGGTATAATGTTTACGAAACTGTTTTATGAGTGAGGGATGGAAATCATATTGAAAAGAAATTATTAAAATTTTTTTTTACGGATAAAAATATACCCCAATAGAACAATCTAGATATTATACAGATAATATATAGATAGTAGATTTATATACATATATTATCTGTATAATATCTGGATATTATCTAGATTGTGCTATTGGTGTATTTTATTTTATTATACTTATTGCTGCAGTTTATAAATTTTTTATACACAAAATATATTTAATTTATTTATTATTATATAATCTATTTTGAATTTCATAAAATTATATAATGGAATTTTCAAACAAAATATAAACCAAATATGATACCTATTGCCAGAATATATTTTATACAAGAAAAATATATTTTGTTGATATTTTCGAAATACATTTACGCCCGTGCGGGTTACGGTACAAATTAAACAACTATTTTACAATAATAATGTCCAAACATTCAATATAAATGATTCAATTTTGTGATATTTTAACCAAACATTTCAATAATTTTAATCGAAAATGGATTCTGTCCTACAATTATGAAATTGTCCGGTAAAAATTATACAAATAGTGATAAAAATTATTACAACTTTTTTCTCGTACTCTCTTGCATATAAATTTAGATGAGTTGATTTTTACTTAGAGGGGGCTTGGAAAAAAATTGTTAAAATGAAATGCTGGTATTTGATTTAACGAAGCTTTTGCGACGTTGAAATCCGTGCTTACGTTAATGGCCCGACACAGTTATGATAGTCGACTAGCCATATAACTAGATTTGTCAAACACGATCGAAGTTCCTATCGACTGCAAAGTTAGGAAAATTTACACGCATCAAGGATTATGCGAAAGCCTCGTCAATTGGTCGCGAATAATCCAGAAAATATGGTTTAGGGGAATTAAAATTAAACGACAGGCGGATAATTGAATTATGGCACAGAAGCCATTCATCAAGCCGCTTGAAAGACGATAATCATTTTGTACAAAACAAGGTGCTCGAAGCGTTGCCTACCAATTCCCCCCTTCAGTCTCCGACAAATATTTGATCGCCTAACACCGTAAATACAAAACGTTCGGCTGAAAAAGAGCCCGGGCGCTGTTTTGTCTCCGTGTGGAAACAAAGCGAAGATAGGAGAGCCGAGCAAATGGACGTCAACGATATCTTTGTTATCTTGCGAGTTGAAACGTGTGCGACTAATAAAAGTGGAGCAAACGAGGCATCCCGAAAAAGAACAAGGACCTCGGGGTTGCGTCTTAATTAAAATACAAAAGCGACTATGAACGTCTTAAAGTGTCGGGCGGGTACAAAGGTCGGCCAATTTCGCGATATCAGAGTGCGCGACCCGGCGTGTTTTTTATCATTCAATTTTGGCTATCACGCAGGCAGAAACGGCACGCTCCCGCTGGCTCATTCAAGTCTTTATCGCGCGTTTTCGCCTTGTTTTCCTCTCTTGCTCTCGGTGAAAATCCCGCGGGATCTAAGATAAACTTCTTTTGTTTGTTGGATCAAGATTTTGCGCTGCATTCATGAGCAAATCCGGTTTCGATTTATCTGCAATCAAATTTCGTTACAATTCAGATTTGTTTACGCGATTAATTATACAAAACTTTGAACTCCACTCTGGTTTTCATTAATTCAATTTTGAATCAAACATTGCGAGTTTTTGTTTTGGGTGCATCGCTTGGAGGTTGGCATCCTTCGGAAAAAGGCGCAAGTTTCGATACTGCGGCAAGACAGAGCTGAAAGCGATGAAGAGAAGCATCTGGGCCGTCTCGTATGAAAGTTTGAGTCCGTGTTTTACGACGGCTTTTTGTTTTGCGTGTTTTATTGAGCAGCTAGCGGATATTCACGTCAATCTCGCTTGTTCGCAATTCGTGAAAAGGCTAAGTCTCTATCCGTTTTACGTCACTTCGCGTTGGTTTATACCCCGCTGGGGTATAAGACTTCTTCATTTATTTCATGTATCTTTTCACCGTCATAAATAACATCCGTCATGAGATAATTAGACGAGCGAATCACTCTGCAACTGTCCAAGCAAAAGTACGTTTGATGGTCGACTCTTGAAATGATTTACATTCAAGTAAAACAAAATATATGTCTGTAACAAAAAATTTTTTGATCATACAAAACTAAAATGATTTCGACCGGTGACTAAGAAAATAGAACGAACAATTTTTTAATTTTGTAGTCGAAATTAATTTTGTAAGTTTGGTTATGATTGTTTCATTTGTTTATAACTTTTGAGTGAATTTGATTCGAAATCATTTGTTTATGTTATTTTTGACAGGTGAAAAATGAATACATAAAGTTTAACGATAACAATTAACAAACATTCAAGTGAAAGAGTAAGCAAATGTATATCCAAATAGTATATGTTTTGAATAATTATTTGGCTTTTATTTGTATTACATTATAGTAATTTTACACATCGTTGAGGTATTTTAATAGCTATGCGCTTGATGCAGACGAAATATAACTTTGCCATGGATACATATGACATTGCACGACATTTCAAATTCAATAGCAAAATAACCGTGCTGTGTTTGTAATTGACGTGTGTCGTGTCGTTTGTCAATTTATATATCATTATGTAAATAAAGTGCGGATGGTCTAACTGCAGGAACTTACATTTTAACAAGGTACCATCACATATTCTTAATATTTTCTTTCTTATTCGTTTCTGATACTTTTGGGAATTTCGAACAAAAATTTCAACTAATTTGGCGCGAAACTATTTCAACCTCTTTCTTCCACATTAGAATTTTTGTTTAAATAATTAGTTTCATTATAATTCATTTTAAAACTATATTTTTTCATATCAAGAAAAAAACCCACAGGGACAAAAATATATGTACAAATATACGAGTAATTTAAATTTTTTATATAAGTAAAATATATTTTTTCGATAAAATTTATATTAATTTTATATTTAATTAATACAACTTATTGCCGTTTTATAAATGAATTATAAATCATGGACATATTATATATGAGCGAATATAATTTAAATATAAAAGTATATGTGAAATATATTTTGGAATATATTTTTGTCCGTGTGGGAAGTTGACTAACACGATAACAAAAATCTTTGAATCTTGCAATTTCAAATGTAACTCATCTAGTTTGAGGAACCTATAAATGTATAATAGTCGCCTTGAAATCAAAAGAATGTAATTACACTGAGGATCAAAGTCAACTTGGTGCCTGCGTGGAATTCAAATATTGACAAGAAGAATGTACAATAGGTTTAATGTGACATTCGCTTATATCTCAACACGTTGCTCACGAGCTTCGAATGTCATATCCACTTAGTCGATTTTCTTTTATTAGCCCTTTTGATCTGCTCCATTCAACGATGAACCAAAGAATCTGGCTCATTTCACTCATCAATCCCTCACAATTTTATTCTTATCGTGAAATCAGTCATCCGATTGTCTCAAGAATTAAAAAAATTTCAATTCAAAAGTTTTCCAGACGAACCAAAGTTTGAAATGTACCCAAATTGTTTTTCGGGTGCCATCTTTTTTACTCGTGCATTCCAAAGTTAAAAGAGACAAAAAAAACAAAACAAAACAAAAGACGAGAACCCATTGCGTAGGGATGCAAAAAAAAAGGCAAAAGTTGGGGTAAGGTGTTTTCGTGACTTGAAAATATTGTATTCGTATCCTGTGCAGGTGGAAGGTCCAGGTCCTTTGGGTGAAAAGATACGTTTATTGGCGTGCGGGTTTCTGGGTAAACGTGACGGACGTGTCGAAAGGAGAACAGGTCGAACCACGTGTTTTGAATGTTTCGCGAGATTTCAAGGGAACATTCCTGAATACCTTAGACTTGGCGTATCGCGGTTCCAAGGCTTCTTGTTGAGCTAAGCACACGTACCTTCTGTTAGGAATTTCAAACTCATCCAAAGCCTGACATCGAACCGACTCGTTTGCCATTAGGGAATTCGCTTTTCAGTCTTGATATTCCTGTTTAAATACTAACAAAGCTTTGAAAAAAAAGCCTTGAAAATGTTCAAACAACATTTTCCACGTCGATTTTCCGGTAGCATTTGAATAGCAATTAGACGAAATTGTTTTTGTAGAAATTCCTCGTCTAGGGCGAAACGAATTGTTCGTCCGGGACGATTTATATGCAACCTGATATCGTAGCTCATAATCGATGTCACGTTCTCCTTTTAAGTAGCGAAGATGAGTCCAAAAAATTCTGACGTTATTCAAGCAAGTGTTCCATTTTAAATAGAAAAAGAGAATAGCATCCTTTGGGAATTTTATCGTCGCCGTTCTGCACGATCCTCTCAGGAGCTGTTAAAAGACCAAGGATCTTTGTAAGACATTCCGCATGACTAAGTAAGGGAAAACGTCATGCGTCTTATTGCTCTACTCAATTCTTTTGTCGTAAAAGGACTCGAAAAAAAAGCGTATACGCAAACAGAATAATGCATTGTTTCGTAATATCTTTTTTACCAAGCAGAGACAATGTTGGGAAAAAAATTGAATTTCTCTTTATCTTGCTTTATATTTTATTTAAATAATTATCATTCGGTTATGTGCATAGTGGAATTTTTACGATCCAATAATTTGTACGGGACAAAAAAAAATGAACGTTTCTTCTTCGGCGTTGTAATTATTTTTACTTTACAAACAAAAATTACAAATCCTGCGAATCCGTACGGTTCTCATTATTTTATTTGTGCGCAAACCGTTTGTATCGTTTGTTTTATTACTTTTTTTTATATAAACTGAAAAATTGAATTGCTTCATTCGAATAGTTACAACGTTGCTTATTCAATGTTGTAATACATTTGTTTTCCTTTTTACCATTAATTTTATATTAGTTTGTATTGTATACGCTTTAGTTTATCATTATTTCATTAATGTGAAAAAACATTTGAATTATTCTGAGAGCTCCGAGGCAAAGACAGATAACTTACTTACCAACATTTCAGAGAATAATTTTTACAATGCATGTGAAAATTTATCACTGTAATTTTGTTTTTGTCTCAATTATAAAAACATGTTTATGGGTATGTCAATTTTGAAAGAAATTTAATATCTGGAAAATTTTGCAGAGTCCAGAAAATTGAAGATTTAAATTTTTCTCCACAACAAAATAGTTTTGCATTTACTGTTTTAGTTTCACATTTTTTTATTCAATGTTTTTATTTCAAATATTTTTATTATTACAATCTGATTAATTCACATTATAATTATTGTATGTTCGAATCAATTGAATTTCCTGAACTCAAATTAAATATTTCGAAATGTTTATGTATCAATGTAGCTCATCAGAATAAGATAAATTTCTGGTTGCAGTCACGAGGTGGTGCAGAGAAGTTGTTAAACAATTTATGCATGATATGGAGAGCCACTTAAACTGAACACGATTACAATTTTAAATGCACCGTCAAAACTTAAGTCATCCATCTTTTCATAACTGTACATCAAAGAAACTATCAAGATCAATTCCAAAGAAAAATGTGTCACATTGAATTATGAAATGATAAATGGACTTAGGTACAGTGCGATAGAACAAACGCAGCTCATATTATAAAAGTTGACGAGGTAAGAAAAAAAAGAGAAAAGAAAACAGGGACCTGCAGATAAAGAAACAAATCCAATAGTGGGATCTAATCAATATGTGTATCTAATTTGATCTACTTCGGAAATGAGGTTTCCGCAGATTTTTGTTCGCGTTCCTTTTTCGGACCTATGAAATTCCAGTTTTATGGACTTTAACGCAAAGAAAGCTTGATTTTTCCAACGACCAGAATGTCTTCTCGATTAGCCGTAAACTAACGTTGGAACGTGACGGAAAGTTTTCAGCGGTATGCGGTGGCGCAAACACGGATGAGAAAGATCGACGAGAAAGTAATTTCCCAGCACCTGTCTGTTCCGGTTTTATGGGCTCCCGGAGAAACCTGGCCGAGGTGCAGGAGTTGCGCCAAGTTTTTGCTCGTATTCTATTTATTCATTGACCAAACAGTTTACCAAAAGATCCGGTCACGCAAACTTTTCTGTCGTCTTCGCCCCGACAAAAGTTCCTTGAGGCATTTTAAGTCCACGTCATTAATATTTAACTTCGCAATGAAACCGCGCGCCCTACCATTTTTCCACTTTGCCGAAATAGTTTCATTATAAATCTAGCTTATTTTCTCGCGCTTTTGTTTGTCCAACCTTTCCTGTCGTTTTCGTTCAAAATTTATCATTAACGCAGCCGAGGCACAACTTGAGGCCGAGAATATTTTTTTTTATTCACGCACCTCTCGACATGTCAACAAACAAAACTGATGAAGTCACGAAAAAAAAAAAAAAAAAAAATAGAAGCGCAATCTGTTCGTTTGAAAAATTATGATGGATAATATAACAAACTCGAATACACGTGATTTCTGAGACACGATGCCTGATGAAATACTCAATTTTTCAAATTTTAAATATTACATGATGCGACGCAAAGTTACTGGGAAACATCGTTCTGGGATTAACGTGAAATGTAAGACTTAGGGATTTCTTCATAAATGATTCGTCAGATTATGAATAAATAATGAAAGCGAGAAGAAAAAAGAAAAAAAACTTGGCGATGTTGCGATTTTAAAAATGAATCGCACTCGATGGACTATCATAAAGAGGCATTATAAAAACTCGTGCCGAGCCAGTCCCTCCTTGAGAGTCCTTATCTAGATTAGTATTCTCGTTCCTTGGAAGTATCTTATATTGGCAGTTGCAAAGTCTTGTGAATTATAGTGCGTGGACAATCTCGGAAGCTGTGCGTTATGGCGCTCTCAAAAACGTGCCACGGAATTGCCGATGTCGAGCTATTTGAACGAAGGCTTTGCGGAAGTCCGGATACTTTACGTTATTAAAAGTAATTACATCTGATACTGGTCGACCGGACATTGTGTCTCGTATCAATCATGATAATAGGGTAATAAATATCTGCCGATCGAATAGACTCTCATCTAAGGTTCAAAGAGCATCAGCCACTGACTTTCTGATTTGTGGATTGGATTTCGTCTTGGCCACAATTCAGGTATTACCGAAGGTCATTTTCCTCGGCGTCTCACGTAACGAGCCTTTTCTTGATAACACGTAGAAAAATTAACTGAATTGAAACCGACAAATTTTGCGAGTTAGATATTTTTAGTTGTATAAAATTGATTAATACTTGATTCTTTTTTTTATATTTTAAATATTAGAGCAAATTTAAAAGTATGGTCCACTGAATGGACATTGTTTTTTTTTGTGCCAGGAAATTTTATTGTACATGGAGGAAAAAACACGTAAAAAATTAACTAAAATTAATTGTAGAGCTTTTTTTGTCCGGTAAATTGATCGTTAATTGAAAACGGAATTTTAAATTAAGTTTTTTTGTGGAATTCAGAAAAAGTATATGACTAATTCACATTCTTTTAGCATACAAATTCAACTTCGTGGGTGTTTAAGTTTTTACATTTTGTAGATATAGAATAACGTGACACAGAAATAGAAATTATTCGATGATTCATTCGAATTAGTATCTACATTTTAAGTATTTTTTTGTTTTTTATCGTTAGGTTCGAAATTTATTTTAAATTCTCCTGTAAGAAATTGGAATATATTCGAGAAATTTGATTAAGTGATCGTTATTTGTTTTATGATAAAAAATTGATAAATAAAATGTTCGACACGCGTACATAGATTTCATATCTATAACTAAAACTTTCACCAAATGTAGAGTTTGCCCTGTGTCTTATACATTTTATATGTAGTTATTTAATTGCAAAGATAAATCATTCTAGTTGTTAAACATCAAACAGACAGTTTCGATCGTAACTTTACGAAAGTTAAAGTTCATTCAATTAGTATTAGTAAAAATATAAATATAACGAACCGCTTGGTTAAAGTAGTTCGGTCGTTCTATGATTTTCACTTAATTTTCAATGAGAACAAATTTAAATTATTCAATTGAGTATTAACTTTTCATCTGATTTGTTAAAATATTTATTACGAAGGGAGTTAACAAGGTATTTTCATTTACCTTTTGCAGTGTTTTTACTATTTCAATCTCCTCAACTAAATGAAAAAAAAACCAAAACTAAAAATATCTTTATAAATTGACTTGAAACAAATATTCCAAATAGTCATCAGGTGAAAAGTTAAACTCTTTCTTAAACAATACAAATTTCTTTGTATTTACATTTTAGATAAAATCATACAATGATCGAATTACTTTATAACTTTAGTTCAGCAAACTCATATTGTGAAAGGTTGGACTTTCATTTTTTTTGGTTTATATTGCGCATGAAATAAAACTTAACAAACAAACTCAAAAAAAATTTATGGCTGTCTAAAAAAAAAAAAAAAAAAAAAATACCGAAACGAACAAGATGTAAAATTTTAATTGCGAAAAAAATCGTTGTTGTTTTTGTATTTTATCTATTTGCAATGAAAATTGGATTCGTTTTTCGGGAGCTATTTTGTTTCTTCAGTTTGCAATAAAAATTGTTGTTTCATATTTTTATTCCATTCCAATTTCTCATTGAATTTTATTTTACAAAAATAACCAAAAACGAAGTTGACTCTAGAAAAAAAATAAAAATAAGAAAGAAAATAATTTATCTCAGCAAAGGAGAAAAATTTCTTAGTTAAATTGAAATTTCAATAATTTCATCTTGCATAAGATCTAAAATTTAGGAAAATTTGAATTTGGTAAAAGTGGAGGCGTCCCTTAGTGCAGAGCAACTTATCTAATAAAGTGGTGAACAAAAATCCTCGGGGATTAAGCGCGAAACACGAGTTTTCTTATTATAATTATGTATAATTCCAACGGCGCGTATTCGGTCACGAAAGTGGAAACTTGGAAGTAGCTGAAGCGCTCTAAAAGAATACGTGGTGGAACAATAGCATGAAAAGTTTACGGCTTAATAGAAAAATATGGCAAACATGGGAGAAGACGAGGAGAGGATGACCGGGGGTCTGACGAGCGAGAAGGAGCGTAACACCTGTAAGGCGCGTGTGCATTAACTGTTCAAAACTGCAATGTATAAACTTATATTTCGCCTGTGCATAAAGCCATGGACGAGAATGTAGGCGAGCAGACAGGCTGCCAGAGCCCAAGGTAACTATTAAAAGTTGCAAATTGCTGCAGACACACTGCGGCCGAAGCTCGTCTTGGGCATTCGTCCTATTCTAACGTGCTATGCGCTTATTTATTTACTCATATACATATGCGCGGACAACTTTTCTATCCTGAAAACTTTCTTCGCGAAATATTATACGTGCGAGATAAATTTCTTTTAATTTGCCCCGGCCCCTGAGTTCGCATAAAATATTCAGAATGAAAACTCGTCTTTTTCTAAATCACCATCCCCCGCGATGTTCTTATCACAAAAATTAAATCTGATTTATGATCCGAAACTTTTGTTTGAATATCATTATAATTCAAGAGGTAGTCGCTAAATAATCAGCTGATGATATTTAAGATGCAAAGCCCTCTTTAGATGTCAAAACTCTTTAAACAAGGTGAGACGGCGCATCGAAGAAACAAGAGTTAATCCTCTTACACTCTATTGACCATGTTTCAAGATGAATAAAATATTACGAAATGGTGTGCCTTGCTCAGTTATCGCTTCTCTGACTGCTGAAATACCCTCCCGTGTTTGTTGTTATATTGATCGTTTACGAAAACCTAAATAATCAGTTACAATTCTACAAGCGATTGTATATAATTCATTAGTTCGATGATACGGCGTTCTTCAATTAAACCCTGTATAATCATTAATGTTACCTACAGGTATACCTATTTGAATGTTAATTAGAGACGCCGGTGGTACCTACGCTTATATATGTATATCAACATTTCTGGGTACTGTATTTACAAAGTCGTGTATTTTACGACAGACTGCTTAGTGCTCGCTTGCCTGCGGGTCTTCGAATCTATATTTGTTAGGTGGCGCAATTCAAAGAGGCCCATCAAACTAATTAAATGGATAAACAACGCCGTCTTATAACCTTTCCCACAATATCCAATCTTCTTCCCCCTCGACACTTTTGTAAACATTTATTTATAACTTCAATCAATTACAACTTATTCACTCAACTTCTACACATCATTTATTAAAGCTTATTTTTTTTAGCACAGAAAAAAAATTTATTTCAGACTTTTTTTTTTTATTCATTGCCACATGTATTTCACTTCACAATGAAAAAAAAATGTTTTGATTCAAAACGTTTTCAGGACGAAAACGCTAAAAAAAGCTTTTAAAAGTGTAAAAAGCACAAAAGAATGTTCAAAAATGGAACACCTTTTTTTGGCGATAGTTATCGAATAAATTTGTTTCTCATTGATGATCTGTTGGATGAAAAAAAATTATCTCGTCGAAATGGATAATTACGTTGTACGTTAAAAAACGTGGTTTTGCGATCATTCGAAAAGTTGTTTCTGATAATCCCAGAGGTGCTGTTACATTTCTATTGCGATAATAATGATTTTTATGTACCACGAATGTTCACTGATGCATCGTGGAACAATCGTACGAATGAACCACAGCAGGCCATTAGTAGGTGCGTAACACCGAGATAATTAAACCGAATTAAAATGAAAGGCTTGAATATGCTACGAAGCCTGAAGTTTAGTGTTGATTTGTTCGTCAATGTTAACCGCAAATATCACATGTGTAACGACAACCGCTCCGCAAACCTGCACAATTTGCTCGGCTTCCATAACGCATATCGTTCGATGAATTAATCACGATAATTGATAAGTTCCAAGTGACGACTGTTACAAGCAACTTAATCCGAATTGAACGTTACAACACATTTACAAATGTTAGCGCTATAATTAAGTGATGCAGGCTTTGAATAGTCAGACCGACGAAATTGGAACGTGTTAAGTTAGTATTCAATCGCGGCACAAAAATTTTCCAATCTCATAAACAAATGTAGCATTTTTCGAATAACAAAAATAACAAAAAATCGAAAAAAATACCGATAGAAGGAGAAAAATATGATTTTAGATAATTAAGTGATACAGTTATTGTTCAGTCTGACCATCAAATTTTATTTTAAATAAATAAAGTCATCTGTGCTACAAAAAGTCCAAGCAGAGACAGAGAGAGAATGATAAAAAAGAGAAAAAGAGATATGGAATTTATATAATTAAGTGATACAGGCATTGAATAGTCAGACCAATAAATTTTCTTGCGAACAAATGTGGTATTTTGTGATACAAAAAATCTAAGTAAAGAGAAAGATGGAGAAATAAAATGAGAGAGAAGGTGATATGGATTTGAGTTCGCGCGTAATATATAAAACACGGACATTAATTCCAGGAAATACGTCACGAAAGGAAATAAATAAACCTGTCGCAATAATTTAAAAAAAGACGCATGGCTTTCAATCGTTAAGTGGCGAAAATCGAACGTCAGAAACTGTCGAGATGCACTTCGTTGGTATCTTCATCTCTCGAAAAGGAAGGCACCATTTCGTCGAAATGACTTTTACTATCTATCAGTTATCTTCCAGATCCGTAACGTGCACCGCGATGCATAAAGAGTTCGGTTTACTACACTCGGCGATGCTCAGTGCGTTCCATTTTCGTTGGGACGCTTTTCCTCTCAACTCTTTCTCCCCGTCCCCCTGCAAGCACATCTCGCACTAACCGCTTCCGAGACATGACGTCTTCGAAGAAAATTCGAACAAATTTTTGTAATATTTTTGACGTTTTTTATTTCACCACTCAGAGTATCAAAATTATTCGCCGGTTTATTTATTATTTAAGATTGATGCAAAACTTTGCAAAATCGTGTGAAAAATTGACGACGCTGCAAGCTTGTTTGGAATAAGTTTAAACAATGCATAAATGATGTAATTTGTCATTGCAAATTCTGCAGTGTGTAACATGACGTAAGAGTATTTCAAGATTCTAAGTAACTTACCGTCGCTTTTATTCGTCAAGCCTTCATCCAAAGAGAGGCCGAGATAAGGTTCTTATTTTTCCCGAACATTTTTGAGTGTGTGTACGTGTGTGCGTCAAATATTCTCTTGATCCATCGCGACCACACGAGATTCTGTACTAAAGCAGACCCTCTTCACGTTTGTTTCAGGAGATGAAAGTCAACTGGGCGACGTCGCCGGGTAACCAACCAAAACAGGACACAAGCAGTGAGTACAAATACAAACGAAAACTTTATTCTTTATTTTTACTCGTCAATATAAGTTTGTGGTTTGAGGACAAAAACCGAATTTAATGCTACTCTCGAATGAAAAAAATTTCAAATAAATGAATTGTCAACAAATCAATTTCAGAAAAAAAATAAAACTAAAACAAGCATTTTGATCATTCACAAAAAAATTTTTTTTTATTAAACAATTTGTACTGATCAAAAAAACATCGTCAACGTTATTGAAATGAAATGTGTTATTACCGTAACGTTTATTAATACTCGAATACTCAAGTTTTTCATTCATTTTTGCTATTTTTCAATTTCACAACTAAATGAAATTGTTGTAAAATAAACACAAACTATATTATATTTTTATAAAATATAAAACAATGACGGCTCTATTATTTTAGAAACAATATTTCACGGAACATTATCAGACGGGAGTTGAAATTTGATTTCTTTTTTACCCCGTACGAGGAACGGGCTTTTATAAATCTTCTATAGTTCATGAAGATCAGTAAAAAATCACTGCTTAGAACGCGATATCCGCACAATTCTCCTAAATTCCGAATGAGTAACAGTTTGCCAGTGATCATAATTTGCCTCGGGTCGAGCTTGCTTTAATGTGCAAGAATGACCGTTCTGGGCATTCATCTTTTTCTAAGCCTCGACTCCGTTCTGGCTCGTATCGTCTTCCGAATCGAAAGTCTTTCAGTCACGTTTACGTTTAAGCGCTCTATTTTATGTTTATGCAATTTCACATCGATAAATACAGTAATTACACTTCGAAAAGTCCATGATATATGGTAATGTGTACTACGTATTTATCGCTTTTGCGGCGACCGCGGGACCCGAAACAATGCACAATGTGGCGTTGCAATAATTCGACCCTAGCGCTGACAGACCTCGCCTGATTAGACAGCTATAAAATTCATACTTCTCATTAATAACGGCAATTATCAAACAACGGGATCAAATTAAAAAAAAAGACAGAATGTGTGTGAGAGGGAGAGAGAGAACGAAACTTTGTGAAATAAGGATGAGTTATTGTTGCTACGCAAATTGGTCCGTGACACTTTTCGGATACCTTTGCTATTCTCTCAGAAAGGTCGTGATACAAAGTGCATCAGCACTTTGTAATCGCTGCATCGTTTTTCTTGCATTATGAATTGCTACTGGGAATAATCGTAGCCGTATTTACGAGGCTTTTCCAACACAAAGGGTTTGCGCGTGATACAAGTATCCTGTTCGCATATTCCGTTTATAAACGTAGACAGTGTATACACAGACGTGAGACGCAATGCACGAACACATTTGCCCCACGGTGGACCACCATAAGCCGCTCGCCTTTGCCGTTTGCATTCATGCTGTGCTCAACCGTTATCATTATTAACAAAATAAACCGGTGCTGTCCTCTGTTTCACCGATTGCCGTTTACGTTCCTAACGAGTCAGGAGCGTGCTCGCGCAAACATCTCATTTAAGTAATTATACATACTCATGATAACTTATAGCTTTTCTTCCCTTGTGTTTTGTCGCTTTATAATACCGTCGTAACAAAAATTTGCGATCATTACGAGGGTTGGGCAATTTAAACTGAGGAGAAAGAAAAAAAATTATAAAGAGGGATGAAATTAAACGACTCTGAAAGTATAAAGTGACAAGTCAAATTTTTAATTAAACGAAAATTAACGTGCGAAAGGTTGGACGAAGGGGGTGTACTTTTTGAAAGAGATAAAGTCAATCTGTAAGTTTTAACGATGTTTGATAAATCTGTTTTTTTTTTCCTGTTTCGAGTAAACTCTAATCGATCAATATACACATTTTCACGTATCAAGATTGGAAAAATGCTGTGCCCCTGTGCAAACAGACTGTTTGCAAGCGCAGAATGTTACGCTAACGTATTCTCTGTTAGCACAGTTTTTATACCAACGTAACTTATTAAATTTCATTATACATTGCTCGGTGCCGCGTACTTTCGTACTGTATTTCGAGTTAAGTTTTTAAATTTATGCTGAGATTTGCAAACGTTGTAAATCTGAAGAACACAAGGACTAAAATAAGCGCACAAATATCCCCTGAGTGCATTATTCATTTTGATATACGAATACCGGGATTTGTAAGGTAATTAATAATGTTTAGTCCGTGTCAGATGTGTGACGTCATGTATATCACTCCTCGTGTGTTTACGACCAAGTTTATTCGAAACACATCGAAAAATCCACTCGACAACTTAACTTTACGGCGTGATAACGTTCCTCAATTTGGGAAGTGTAGGCTTGTTTGCTTCTCGCTATTAGAGTGCTCGTTGGAACACCAACTCGATGAATGAAAAGTTTGTAAGTTGTTAATGGGGGTGTAATGCTCGAAAGTTTACCATTATCTTCCGATCATGCCGAATTTCGTAAAAGTGTTTTGCCAACGAATTTACACGTTCTCTCGGAAATTTTGTCGTGAGGCATAAAAAATCATGAGAAATGTAATTGAGATTGCGGTACTCACAAAAGTGAGAGGGCGATAAAAAGTGGGCGCAGGTGGACTCGAGCGATACAGAAAATGCCACTCATTTTTTCGTTTCACATTTTACGGGCGTGCATTGTTATCATATTGCGGTTTTCTTCTATCTTCTCTGAAAAGTGACAGAAAGTATCTCTGAAAATCGAAAAATGATGACGACGTCTTTTTATGCAAACCGTGCGAATATTTTTTTCATTTTTATTTGAAAAATCAACATTTCCGTGAAATTTATAGTCGGCGTTTAATCGTGCGATGAGCAGAGTGTTCCATTCGGGTCGTTTACGAAATTTCACGACAACGTCCGACCCGGACATAATTGTTCCGACGTTTGGTCAACGTCAGCAGACAACGTTACTATACTACGTTAAAGTAACTTCGGATCGGTTCTGTATACAGGATCGAATAAATTTTGGTGAATTAAAATTGAATGAAAAAATAATTAGAATTATTTTTAGATCATTCGACCTGTCATAGTTATTTGGAAGAGGTTTTTCAAAAATATTCTCCTGTATAGACATATTGTACACCAGCTGCGTAGACTTAAAAAAATCGAAAACCATTTTCTGCTTCTTAGGAATTCTATCTGCGAATCCTGCCACAGTTCACTTCAATCGAAAACTAATACTATGAAGATTAAATAAAAGCTAAAAAAATTCACTTTACGTACTTCAAAAAATGGTTCAAAATGATATAAAATAAACTTAGATTTCATAGCTTTTCGCAACTGTATAAAATTGATTGAGATAAAATATTTATTATTATTATTATTATTATTATTATATATATACAATGATTTGGAGATTACTCCGTATACATCGAGAGTTTGTGTAATATAACAATTCTTCAATCGCATAAAATTCATACATACATTCTCAACAATTATTATCCATCCATCAATTGTTTAATTTTCAGTAATTCAAGAAAGAAATAATATAAATAATTCATCTTTGTATATGACATATTAGATAGCAAGGCGGGCAACGTTTGATTATTCAGTATATAATTCGATAAATATTTTTGGCGAGGCGATGAAAGAATTGGACAGTTATATAGTATATGAAATAAGTTAAACGATTCGTTGTAGTTACAAAATATACATGAAATATCGCTGTCAAATACCATTTTTTCGGATTCAAAATACAATTTGGCTATAGTATCACTATTGGTACGAAGTTGCGCTATTAATCTTGTTTTTTTGATATTTGTTGCAAAGTACAAATAGTAAGGTTTCACCTCAGATTTTACAATTTCTTTATATAGTGTCGTATAAGAGGAAGAGTTAATACGGAGATCATCGAGCGATCTCAGCTGAGCTATCAGTTTATCGAGGATGTATGTTCTATTTACTTTAGGATTTGAGGCATTTTCGTTGATCCATAGATTATTTGCATTTATTGAGAACAACATATCTCTAATTTGCGTAGCCCAGTTGTTCGGTATAACATTATCTTCTACGTGACATTTCAATGCTTCGTAACATTTACGCGGCAAACGTTCAGGTTTCATATCTAATAATTTGCACCACCATTCGAACATGTACTTCATTATGTGGTATTTAATAGGAAGGCGTTCTGTTTCTTTGCGCAAGATATAATTAGGGGTTGTTATAGATAAATGAAGAAGGCGTTTGAAAAACTTTGATTGGACTGTTTCCAATATATCTGCATATGGAAGGGCCCAGATCTCACTTGCATATAAAAGAACGGATTTAGCTAAGGTGTCAAACAGTACAGTTTTGGTCTCCCACGCATCTGATTTACTCGCCGCTAAGATCGATAGTACCTTGCCCGATGCGAGATGGGCTTTTCTGATCGTGTCTTTTGCATGTAATAAAAATTTCCCCGAGCAGTTAAAAGTTACTCCCAGATATTTTGCAGATTTTATATATTCTATTTTTGTACCTTTATAGTAAATTGGACGAAGCTGTTTTGGTCTACCTTTAAATATATATAAAACGTTAGTTTTAGTGGGGTTAACAATAAGGTCATTTTTTTCGCAATATTTTTCTAATTCGTTCAATTTGTCCTGACAGTCTATAGGGGAATCAGCAAAAATTAGAGTGTCATCAGCAAATGTAATCATCAGGATATCGGTTTCCCCTCCAAGTTTGATACCCTTGTGACCTGAAGACCTGAAATGGGTGGGCATGTCTCTCGTGAAGAGCGCGTATAACAGCGGGCTCAGTACATCTCCTTGCAGTACCCCTTTTGTAATTTTAATTTTTTCTGAATATTGGTTGTTAATATCCAGTACGATTGAAGCCTGGTCATACATTTTTGCTATTATTCTGATAAATTTACCATAAATTCCAATGTCATCTAATTTTTGGAAGAGTTTATTATGTGGGACCGAATCGAAAGCTTTTTTGTAATCTACTACTATCGCCAGGAGTGGTTTTTTATGTACATTTAATTGGATGTCTATAATTGATTTACTTATGAATAGGTTATCGATACAGGATCGATTTTTCCGAAAACCGCATTGTTCTTCAGGAATAAGGTTAAATGTTTCGGCGTAATCGTACAACCTCTTTTTTATTATGAACATGAATAATTTAAGACAGGTGTTTTCGAGAGCAATAGGTCGGTAATTATTTGGATCGAGTTCATCGCCTTTTTTATACATCAATTTAATCAATGATTCGCACCAATTAATGGGGATTAATTCATCTTTCAAGAAACAGTTAAACATATTGTGGAGATAGTGAGACCAATTGGGGGGGAGGTGTTTATAGCATTCATTCATGATTTTGTCCAGGCCCGGAGTTTTTTTATTTTTTAATTGCGAGAGTGCTGTATTTATTTCTTCCGGAGTTATCGGTGCGTCTAAGATATTATGGACGTTGTGGTTCGAAATAATTAAAATACTAGGAGTTGGTTGATATATTTTCTGAAAGTAGTCAACACACGTCTCAATCGAGATTTGAATGTTTTGCTTTGGATTTCTCTTTTTAAATTTGTTTACTGTGGACCAAAATTCTTGGGTATTTTTTATCTGTCTCAATTTACTCAAGATCGAATTTTTATAATCTATTTTTGCCATTGTTGTTATTTGTTTGTAGTTTTTTTTTGAATTTGAGTATTTTATATAAATGTTTTCATCATATTTGCTTTTAATTAATTTATCATATAGTTTTGAGATTGCTCTTTTAGCTTTAAGACATTTTGAGTTATACCAGGGTGTTTTAAAAGTTTTGCGATGGGTCATTGTGTTGGATTTTTTCATTTGGATTTCCGATAAGGCATTTTTCATTGCTCGCAGAAGATTTGATGCCAAGAGCTCAATATCTGGACTGTTAAAATAAATCAAGTCACTATGCGCGATTACGTTTTTATATTCCTGGGATTTTTGGGGGTTCCATTTGAGTATTTCGACTGCTGGATGATTAGGGGGTCTGTATGGGGGAGTCTGGTCATTTGTATACAATTTAATTGAGCATAGGAGGTGGCCTGAAAATGACGAAAAATCATAAATGGAAAAATCTAAAATAAATTGTAAACAGGCGTGATTTACCCATGCGAGATCGATCACGCTTTTCCCGGAGCTTGCCATAAATGTAAATTTTCCGAGATCATCGGATCTTGATCGCCCATTCAAAACCACGTATCCCATGTTTTCCATGATATCTGTCAGTCTCACACCTCTCGTATTAACAACTAGATCACTAGATTTCCTCTGATTAGAAAGTTCCGAATTATCGAAAATGCATTCGTCGAAGTCACTATTCAGGTTACCAATTCTGGAATTAAAATCACCAAGGCAGATATTTTTTTGACTAGACTGATCAGAAATTTCCATCTCGTATAATAGATTAATCATTGAATTTAAAAAATCATCATTAAATTCGCTCTGGGGTTTCCAATAAAAAATACCTATCTTGTATTTGTCTAATTTATAATTCATATCAATAATAATATGTGTATTTTTGATTTCAACAGTTTGATAAGAATAGTTTGCATGTTTTCTCAAAAATAAACTTATACCGCCACTAGCTCGTCCTCTAACGCCTTGTTTTTTTTCCGCCAACGAATAAATATGAGTATAATTTTGTAAAAATTTTGGAATTAAAAAGTCAGTCTTATAAAGCCATGTTTCTAATATACAAATCAAATCGTTTTGAATTAAAATATTTTGGTATTCGTCATCTAACTCAAATAAATTACTAAAGCCTCCTATATTCCAATAACAAATCTGTAGATCATCATCAGTAGTTGTTTTCGGTGAATCAAACGTCTCCGCTGGAGTTCAATATGGGGAGGTACGGATGGTTTTACGTCGGTTGTTTTTGTCCGCCAGTTTGTCCGACAGCTTCACTGCTCTCGGTGATCTACTTTGCGTGAGTGTTTGGGCCCAAGATTTAAAAAGAGGTGAGGACTTAGGATTAGACTTAGGGAGGGAATAAACATCATTTAGTTGAGGGTTTTCGTTTTCCTTGTTTTGGGAGGCTGGTAAAGCGCCTACTGTTCCTGGTGATAGCGGTTGCATCTCGACCTGAACGTCCGACTGCAGAGTCGTGGTTGACAGCACAGTAGACTGGGAGGGGAGGTTCCGCTCCTTCTCTGACGAGATCTCCATCGGCAGGTTGAATTCATTGTCCTCAGCTTTATCATGGTGTTGGTGGAAGGGGAAGGAATTACTAGGAATGGTTTGGTTCATTGATTGTATATGATTTCTAAGTTCTTCAATGTCTTCTAAGGAGTTAATACGGAGGGGGGAATCGGTTTCAAATCTCTTGAGAAAAACCGCTCCATCTCGGTGCCAAGCAAATTTCACACCGAACTCCTTCTGAAATTTTCTCACTTCGTAAAATAACTTAGCGATGTTTGGTGACAACGATTCATTAATGTATACATTGGCATCATCACAAGAATTCAAGCCAATATCTTTGCCCGTAAGACGACAACGTTTCGCTGTGTTTACTATCAAATCTTTATCTATACGTCGTAACAGGCGCACGATAATTTTAAACTTCGATTTCAAACGATAAATCGAGTCGACAGCCACGTTGGGAATTTCTAAATTTAATGCCCTCATCATTGAATCAAATAATTGAAGAAGGTTTTCTCCTCGAGTGTAAGGGATTCCTGAAATTTGGATTTCGTTATTTCTCACCCCTTGGATTTGCCTATCCTGTGCTTCTTTCAATCTCGCTATTTCTCTTCTGAGTTCATGATTTTCCTTTTTCAGCGAAAGTAGCGTTTCACCTTGGTTTTTGGATGCTGTGTTTAGTTGTGAGAGTTGGGACTGGATTTCAGACACCTTGGTGAGAACTGCATCCTGTCCTGTGGAGAAACTGTCCATCTTTTCGCTCAATAGCGAGATTGTCGAAACAATATCGGCGTCCATTTTTCGTGTATGCTTTAGATTCCGCTTGCAAACTTATTTTTCCCTACTCGGTCCAGGAAAAGTTTAGCAAGTTTCGTGTAAAAGCATGTCACATTTAACTCAACCGAACTAAAAGTTATCAATTTGTTTTATTATCACTATTTAACACTGGTAAAATACTTGAATTATTGACTCATGATACGAGCGCTCGTCAAACACGTGTGTCTCCGACGGCTGCTCGACACAAACTCCTATATGGGTTATATATGAGATATTATATTCATTCTCTTCAAGATTAAATTACCTTTCCAACGATATATGACATGTATATGTATCTTCATAATTCATTACGCAATTCACCTAATCGGAAACAGCGGCTGCGGCAGCGAAAGTTTTTTTTATAATAGGAAGATTATTTTTTTTGTTATTGTTATAATATTATCCATTGAATTTCACAAAATCATAATTTAGATACGACATTTAAATCAACATCTACTTACTGTCTTTGAACGCTGGTGAATCCGCGGCAATCATCCTTTTTGTCAGAAAATAGAAAAAATACTTTTTCAGAGATCACTTTTGTTGCAATTACTTTTTATATACCAGTTTTTCCGAAAAGAATACGAATACAACGAATAGTCGAAACGCACACGCTGAAACGTAAACATGAATGTTTTCAAACATTCCAAGTTATTCTTTAGTTGATACCAACTGTATTTAATGTTTGCGTGTTGGTAGCATGCGCACAAGAGATCCACAGATTGTGAAAATTGGTGTCGAGAATCAAAACGGATCTAACAGTTTATTTGTTTTGTTTACTTTTTTCAGTTATTGGTAAGTATATGTTATTGTTGTACAAATTAGAAACTTATATAAGTTTATTATAGACTTTTATTTGAATAATATATAATATATAATTCTCAAACCATCTAACAATGATACTTAACAATTTCAGAGTATAAATAAACTAACCAATTTGATTAATTTTTATCGAAATACATAAAACTAATGAAATAATTGAAATTTTTTAGGTTAGAATCATGTCAAAATCCTATTTCCAAAAAGGGCAAAAGTTTTCATCATTTGCTGATGTGGAGGAAAAATTGCAACAGTACGTTCAGGAGTACAACGTCAAAGTCTGGAAAAGAAGTAGTAAAAGTTTTGCTTCTCGAAAAATTTTTGTTTACAACGTGTTACTCAAGTATTATGAAGTACTTTATATGTGCACCAAAGGCGGACTATATATTCCTAAAGGGAAACTGAGATGGTGAGTACAGGTTACACTTTTTGTTGGAAAAATAAGTTTAATAATACAAAACATGATGAAAAACAAAACAAAAATAATAAAATAGAAACCATTTTTCAATTAAATCAATAGTTCATTGATTTTATTTATCAATGTTTTTAATCAAAATTGGAAAAAAATTAATACCGATTCCATATTTCATTGTTTTTATTCTACATTTATTAAAGTGTTATTATTCTTTATTACTATTTTTATTGTTCTATATTTAGCACACAAAGAAATGGCTGTAACATGCACATCAAAATAAGAGCGACAAATGATAAAAAAATGCTTGAAGTCGTTTCTTTTTGTCATGAACACAGCAATCATGACGACGAACAAGAGTCTGATCAGCTGGCTCAGTATTCGGATGACAGCCACTTTCCAGGGCAGAACGTCGACGAAACAAAGTCACAGGACGAAACTACTCATTCAAAATTGGAAAAAACAACTAATTCATACTCATCCCATCAACAAAAACCTGGAAGAGAAGATGTTCCAGAAACATCAGCAAGTGAGGTAATTTGAATATCAAAAACTATCTTCAAGTGAGTAGTGATATTATTGAAAAAATTATTTTGAGTTTTTTATTCGTTTCAGCCTATACATGTTGACTTTGATTCACGAGATGCTGACTTCTTTGATCAACAACTACAAATTTCAGAGAGAGAGGTATTATTTCTTCATTCATTTTTTATTGGTTCGTTTGTTTTTTTTTTTTTGTTTATTCATATATTCATTATCTTGATTTCTCGATATGATAGAGAAATCTCCAGATTCAATCTTAAGAAATCGATTCTCCAGATTCTGGAAAATTGTTTAATGCAATTCACTCCTGGCTGGATCAAGACTCGGTCGAGGACCGCCAAACAAAAAAAATCAAACTGTCAGCATTTCTGAAAAATCGACAAAATTCAAGACGATCTTCAATACAAACAGGTAAAACATTAATTTATAATAATTTTACATTTAAAATTTAAAAATACTCATTTTAGAATTTAAAAAAAATGATATTTCGAACATTTAGCAAAACTATTTCGACTATTTAATTTTCTATTTGCAAGAATTTTTTGAACAAAAACATATTTGTGCCGCTAAATTGGACATCAAAATATTTTAATTTTTTCAAAATTAAAAAAGTGGAGTTATTCATTTTTGCCTTTGAGCTATTGAATTAGATTCGTACATTGATCTTTTTCTCATTACTGGGTTTTAGTCGAAATCATTGATCTCATTCCACCTATTCCATGCGCAAGTGACAGTGGAACAGTAGAAACTAAAACCAAATCAAGATTTGATCCCTCCGAATCGCAAAAGATAACAGATGTTCCACAAATAAGTTGCAATGCTAACGGTATAATATATTATTTATCAAAACAACTTGAAGACTGGAATATTAGATTATTTATCAACACAATCTATTTTTTTAAATATTCCACATTACTTTAATTCTAATATTTTAGAAATGAAAAAACAGAGACGGGGCCGACTATCAAAACGGATTTCTGAACCTAATCTCTGTGGTAAACAACTATTTTTTTTTTGAGACAAAAAGAAAAAGATTTTGCGGAAATAAACTATAAGTGAAATATTTGTTTCTAGATCTCAGTGTTCCAGGACTAAAGAGACCAAGAGGCCGACCACCAAAACAATCATTATCGTCAGTTCGACTTACTCCTATTATTAACAAAAAAGATTCGGAGAAGAAAAGAATGATCCTAGAATGGATGGTCGGAAAAGAAAAGGCGAAAACGTTCGAGAGCAAAGATGAGAAAATACGCGATGACGATATCGATTTCAATAATCTGGATGACTCATTGGCAGACGATTTCGTGATTGAACAGTTGAAGCTTCTAAAAAGTCACTGGAATCAAGGATTGCGGAACAAAGTTAAGATAGCTTTAACTGTAAAAAAAAACAACAACAATTTCTCTTGCCAATTTTGTTTTATTTCACTAAAAAAACAATCAATCGTATGTGGCCACTGCTTAAAATGGTACTGCATATCATGTGTAGGTGTAAAAGACAACCAGAAGTTACCAGAATTATGGTTGTGTCTGTTTTGCGTTGTAAAGTGACAATGATATACGAACAAAACTGAGAAAATTAACAAATTTTGGCACCAAAACATTGATGTGTCAGTAGAGTCTGTAATCTCAGTTCTAACTATCGATGAAACAAATGTATCATCGCCTTTACCTACAAAAATTCGAGGTCGTCCTGCTGGTGTTTTAAAAACATCTATAGCTATCAAAAAGAGAAAAACATCTGCGTTTCAACAATACACATAATTATATATTGTTCTAATAAAGCAAGATTTAAAATTGTAAAATTCACTCATTTATTTTTTTATTTATAATTAAAATTAAAATGTATTTCATTATTATTATTATTATTA
>JAAMPD010000975.1:0-32150 GCA_025266255.1 Trissolcus basalis
GTTGTCATCACTCATCGATGCGACGGTTCTAATGTAGCTAAATTACTGGCTGTTTTCATTACATCAATGAGTGATGTAGAAATAGCGCTGAGTGATGCGTTAGAAAAATTTTTTTCTCTACATCACTCATTGATGCAGAAACGTTAGCCAGTAACAAACTTTTCGCTGCGTGTACAATCGTCATCTATTATATGCATAATTATTGGACATTAATTCAAACTTTTTTTTCTCTTCAATTAATTGCAGTTAAGCAGACCAGTTGCTAGTTATTAATTTGATTAATCGTGTAAGCAGCGGGGAATCAATATTTGACATCCGCGGATTTAATCATTTTCGGTTCTCTGAAATTAAAAATAAAAATTTCTCGCTTTACAACATAATGTAATATCGGCACCTTAATGGTCGATAATGGATCTTTATGCTGTCACTTCCTGTGATCAAAACATGATGCAATGTTAGGTTGTTGCACAAATGGAAGCTTAATTATGCATATTAAGAGCTTTACATGCAAAATTGAACGGGCATTTTTTAGTCACATTGCAAAGGCCTTCATAATTCGAAAATAAATATAATCGAGTTTGGTTCAATTAATCAAAACGCTTTGACTCAACTTCCTTTGTATGTAATATGTATGTAAATGCAGGTGCATCTCTACTTTTGCAAAAATTTTTGGAGAAATAAAACTCCGACTGCAATGTGCACATGGTTGCAACATTTCAAATAGTTTAAACGATCCACATTCACGTAATTTTTTAAAAAAAGAACAAAAACACTTCAAAAAATGTGCAACGTTTTGTCTGCATTCTAGAAATAATATCTTACCATTCTTCCATTTAAAATCAGCCTACGTTTGAAAATTTTTGTCAAAGTGAAGTACCAAACGTTTTGAAATTCAATGTTATATATATATATATATATTTTTTTTTTTGGTTAACAATTTTGATCAAAGAAATTTATTTAATTTTTTTTCTCTCTTTGCCGAAACTGATGCAACGAAAAACATTGAAACTGAAAAGTAGTGATTTTTAAACGTTTTCCCGTGATTTCTTTTTCAAGAAAAACTGACGAGTGCATTATAAAAAATTTGCTCGAATTCACGTAACGGTTGATTTTTTTTATATTAATTTTTTTCGGATTCCCATGTAGTTAAAACGTATTTGATATTTTTGTTTGCGTTCACTTTGCCGTACGATCCGTTAGAAGTTTAATAATTAAAAAGGGACGAAATATATGAGGATTGAATTTTATATTAATATGATACGCTAAAGCCCAATCAAGCGTTATAAAAATTTGTTTATAAAGTTTACAAACTTTTTTTATCAATTCCACGCAAAGTTATATTACAAATTCTCATTCATGAGTGAAGATTGTAATTTTACAAAACTGTCTCATTTTTACCGGTCGTTTTCAAGGAAATTGTTTTCGTAAATTGTTTTAAAAGTTTTAGAACATGATGCATTATTTTTTAATAACAAACAAATTCGAGTTATAATGACTACTATTTTCCGTTATTACAATTAATTTTTACCGTGTAAAAGATAAAAAAATATTTATACGAAACTTGGCTTTCATAGTGACGTATAAATTACAGTCGATGTAAAATATGTTGCAGGCGTTGTGCCAAAAACCATCCTATAAGACACATAATTAATCGTTTTACTTGAGAGAGTCAGTATGAAAAATGGTACAGATTTATAGAAGTACAATTCAATGTATTTCACGATTCTGCAGCGTTAAAATTTATAAACAAATAAGTTGAAATATAACCGCCTCTGAGTTTGTCTTTTATTTTCATCGAGAATACGTCGACTTTCACAATTACCAGAATAATCGTTTAAATTAGAATATTCATTTTAATATTTCAAAGATGATTAGGTCAAATTAGGTACAACAATCAGTTTTCGTTTCGCATTCGCTAATTGTCCGTTTTGTTGTAAGCTGAAGAATCTTTCTTAACTAGCTTGAAACTTGAGTTTGATGAATGACTATCTTGATAGATTTAGTCAGAATAATCCTTATTAAATCTGCTTGTCAACATCACAATAAAAGTTCCAACAACTTTGATAGGATCAGGCATGAAAATTCAAAAGTAACTTCAGCATTAAAAATTTTCTACATCTAAGGGATTAACAAATTCGGACTGAGTAACTTTTCAATCCGGATTTTTTTCCAAATAATTGAAGTGGCTTTTGGAATAAAGTAGGTATTAAACGAGTATAAAAATTCGAACATAAAATCAAATTTTTAAGTCATTATTTTTCTGGAAGCTAAAAAATCAGATCCATTCATTTAGTTTTACTTTATATCTAACAAAAGTATTTAAAAAATTCGAACAAAAAATTACAGTTTATTACATCGTTATTTCCTGGGAATTACGAAAAAAATTTACAATAAAAAAAAAACGTTCGTTTAAATCTGCCAGCATAAATCTGATGTTACAAAACGACAAATACTTATCAGATTTGCTTATTTAGTTTCATCGTAAATTTACTAAATAAATGTGAGAACAAGAAAAACAACAGGAGAATTGGCGTAACTCAGAGGGTCGCAAAATTACACATCGATTTTTTGTATCGCACTATTTGTGGTAACTTTCCTACTGGTTTTATTCCTAGCAATAAAACAATCAAGAAACTGTTGATGTGTTATAGTATTCATACGTGTAAAATTCTTTTATTCAATCATGGGCACTTGGGCTTCTTAAAATTTCACATTTAGCATATTTTTTTACTGAAAGCTTACGTTAAGTTTTTTTTCATTTCTCCGTTTCCACTCTTGAATTAATTAAATTGTGAAAATGCAGAATAATTAGTAATAAAACTGGGCTGGCTTTGATTTTATTTTCGTACCATTCTTTTTGTGGATGATTAAAAATAGTATTAATTTTTTCAACTAATTATCAATTAATTTTTTTATTATATTGATGTAATAATTTATATAATAATTAACGAATAAAAGGAAAACCACTTCCATCGATTATCCTAGTCAATTTTTCATAATTTGGATTATTATTCGTGGCACATGGAAGTACAGATCCTCGACTGTATAATCGAACAAATGTGTCAAGACTAATCATTTACGTAATCACAGTTTATGCTGTGATATATTCTGCTGGTTATAGTTACATAATTGGATAAATTACTGAAAGCTAACTTGAACCACTTCGTCGTCAAAGCAACTTTTTAAATTATAAACAAGTTTGAAGAATCATTTTCAAAAACTGTCGATGTATTATAAATAGCTGCGGTCTTTCATTTCATTTGTTTTAAGTTAAAGCATTTCGCACACCAAAAGGAACTTTTTCTATTGTGTGTTAAGCGGTAGACCTTTCAGTTCTGTGTAAAAAAAAAGTTTGTTTTCCAAACGCTTTGATTTTTTATAACCTTTATCACAAACTTTGTTTTTTGCAGTCTTGATTTGCAGAAAAAAAAACATAATTCTTTAATCTATACCTGATGCTATGAGCTCACATGAATAAACCAGATCCTATCTTGCGAACACCATCGTTTATTATTTATTCAACCTTAAATTTTTAATATTCAGTTAAGCACGAAAAAAAGGTTCGTTCTAAATTCATTGATTTCAATTTTATTTCGAACTCTATTAAAAATGACGATTTATTGTAAGCACGTTATAACATCTTTTGGTATTTTGCCAAAAGGCATTCCTGTCGGACTACTTCAAACGCGAAACAAAAAGAAACACCCCGTGTGAATTCTTTGGACCAGAATTCATCATCGCTCCACGCAAAATTCGCCACTAGTTCCCTCGTCAATTAAAGGCGAAATTAAACATTTCACAAGCAATCTACAGAAAATGTGGAGCAGAGAGGACTGTACCGCCGTATCCAAAACTGGGTCTCGAGGTATAACCTCACGAAATCATGACGGTAACATTCTTCTGAAATGTGTGCAGTGCCCGTTGTATACAAATTCATTATTATATCCCTCTGTTTTTGAATATTCTCGCGTTGCAATTTTGCCTGCCACGTAATCCAATGTTCATCAGCGCGGTTATAATAATTATGCCACGACCAAATTTCTACGACTGCAAGTGTACCATCTCGGGTAGCAAATCACTCTGACTGTTTCCCTCGACCGACACTTGGTCCCCGCGTTCTGATCGAAACTCCGGCCACGTATTCTTCGTGCACAAATCCCCAACATCTATGATATCAATTGTATTCGCAATTGCAAAGTGTGTTTCACAATTTTCAAATAAACAAATAACGAAAATACCAAAACAAAAAAACAAAACAAAGAAAAACAAACGCCAAAATCAACAAAGAAAAACAACAAATAGAAACCAAATTAAAAAAACAAAAAGCAATCAAAAACAAAACAAAAATAAATTGAACAATAAGCAACCAAACAAGACCCACCCCTCGCAAACGAAAATATAGTTTAAAAATATTTATAAACTATACTCTGTCTATATAAACTATATTTAAAACCGGCAATAAACCCTATAGTCGATTTATAAATTTTATTATAAATATATCTATAAAATATGGAATAAAATATATTTCTTATATGTATAAAATTCATAAAAAGTAGCAATAAAGACTATAGTTGAAACTATATTTTGTTGTTTATAGTTTTGTCCGTGAGGGACGTGACATTGGTATATTTTAAAAAAAATTTCAAACCCTGACGAAACCGGTTGATCAGCGATCTGTTGGAGACCTGCAACGGTTCGCCAAAATTCTAATTGTCACTCCGATAATTCGATCCTGTGATATTTCAAATCCACCTTTTAATTAGCGTTGTCACTATGTGTACCATCGTCTATCCACAAAATGGCATAATTACATTCACAAAATGCAAGGGGGGAACTATCGGCAAATTGCGGTTATCCACACAAGAGCTGGTTCACCTATCGCTCATCAAACGAAACCTGACCTTCAATGAAAAGCCAATGACCAACGGCTGGTCAATGGAGAAATTGTTGCGAATACACCTGGCAAAACACTTTGGGTGTCGAGTGATCGAACCGGATCGGCGTTCCGGGGATCCCACTGATCAGCGTGGTATAAATCCTGAGCAACCGTAAGGTCTTACCGGTGATTCCCAAGAGAATCCAGCAGACCAGACACAAAACGTAGTAGTTAACATAAGCGAAGGTCCTCATGGCGACGATGACCGCAGGAGGACCCTACTGGCATCTCAGAAGCCGCTTGCCCTCGTTGGTACCAATGTTCCCGTCAATGTCCGATCCATCCATCACTGGTGCACATCATCAACTACCACCAAACAAAAAATCAACGAACCGAAAATAACGCCGGGAGTTAACCGGGGGACCTATGCGGTCTCCCTCATGTTGCTCTTTGTGTTCAATCGACACCCCGGAGGGGGACGCACAACCACATAGTCTTCCGGCACTTTTTTGCAGACGACTTTTTGTCGGTCCTGACGTGAACGCTGTCCCAGCGTTTGGGCGCGTTTGGCCCCCGACTTTTGCACGGGGTACCGACAGCTGTCACGAAATAATCGAGTCTCGACGAAAGCCAGACGACGTCACACAAGGGTTAAGCTCGTCGTCGTGACGGCCCGGGCGAAGCTCTACGAACCCTGCTGCCGGGCTCCAGTGGCACTGCCCGCGCCCGCCCGGGATTCGCGCAAGCGTGCTCACACTTCGCTTCCAAGTCAGCCTCCTCTCTCGCTTATTCGCTCGCTCTCTGTCTCGGAGCTGACTCGCTTTGGCGCCCCCCTCCCCTTCCTCCCTTCACACACACCCCCGTTCGACTCTCTTTTGCTTCGGCACTTGCGTGTATTTCTTTCTTTCGGTGCGCTCTTCGTTTCGCGTGCCCCTTGACCCCGCGGGCTTCTCACTGTCCCTCCCTTTTGCCATCGTCCCCGCGCGCCACAGCCCGTTCCTTTATCTCGGCTTACTTCCCCCCTCCCCCCTCCTCTCACCATTCTCTCGGCGTGCCGTTCGTTCAACACGCGGCACATTCTCTTTTGCGGTGGATCTCTCATGGCACTGCTTATTGCTATTTTATTTGATCATCGCCGTGTCAGCGACTTGTTTGTTTACTCCGCCACTGGGCCACACGGATGACGAAAACGGTTTCGGCGTGTGGGCGCCTGTGGTGAATGAATATCCGAAGGGGCGAAATGAGTCTCGGGAGCGAACCAACCGGCTTTGATTCTTGACCAAAAAAAAAATAAAATAACAGAGGAAAAGGAAATGCCGAGCCGGTGCAAAATGAAATGGTATTTGTTTACGTGTATTTTTATCGACGAAATTATTGACAGGTGGATTTTTCAAATGGTTTATTTGTTTTTGTAATGGTGAAACACATAAATGCGATATTACTCGGGAATGAAAACGTTTTATGCGATGAATGAAAAGATGCGAGTTAAAAATTTTTCAATTCGTTCGCATTTTGCAGTTACAAATGTTGTTTCATTTTTGACATTACAGTGGCTCGTAATTGATTGATTGTAAGAATTTCCACCGACGTCACTTGTGCATGCAACTGACGTCTATTCTACGAGATAAATTATATTAAGTTGATCAATTGGTGGAATAATGTAAAACAGGTATTTTTATAATATTTCTGTACATGATAAATCTCCGTGCAGTACGTGTCGGCACAAATATGCGGACTTTTCACTGCGCGACGATTGAGAGTGGTCAAGAAGTGTTTAAAAGAGAATTTTTAACTTTGCTCTTTTTCTTTTTCCTCCTCTGTTTCAGTAAACAATTTTTGTTTTACTTTTGAAAAATAAAAATTCTATCAACTTTGAAAATTTCATTCGGAGTGGAAAAAAAACTTTACCGATCAAATATATCAGCCGCAACGAATATTTAAAATGAAACAAAATCTATTCTGGTCAAGAGCATAAAAATCATTGCCATCTTTTTATTCCACTGCACGAATCGATATATTTTATTAAAGAAGTTTTTATCTGCATGAAACATTTATAATTTTATTATTGGCCATATTTATTTAATGCTGCTTTTATATTCAAATCATCTCGTGCTTACGTATTTTCAATCGTGTGTGGATATGTAAATTTCAGAAGAACATAAACCCTGTTTCATATTTAAAACAGTGGACAAGCAATAAAATCATTTTTTTAAACAAACGTCCAGTATTCTATGAACCCCGCGAATTAGTATTCTCGGAATCGTTTGATTGATTTTGTATGATAAACTGATGTTACAGTCAGACAAATCTATTCAGAGGCACAGCTACAATGCTTTGATGAAAGATAACGCAATTTGGTTGCATTTCGCGCTTGCAACGGTTTGACGGATTTTCGGTGACTTGAGCGACCAACAGAATTGCTGAACTTTTTTTTCGGNGCTCAGTATTTTCGATCCGAAAAAAAACTATGCTTAAATCACTGCCACAGATTTAGAGTAGGTGTGACTTTGATTTCATCTGACAAACTGAATAAAATAAAATAACAAAGCTAAATAAATCACTGAATCGTATCAGAGTTAAATTCGTACGAAAATACCGAATTTAAGAGACACAAAATTATTGTAACTTGTTTATAATCGTTTTTACTGTGTAATAATGCACGTGTTGTATTTAAATCTTAAGAATTTTTGTCTCTCGCTTGGTGAATAAATCTCGGAATTGCAAAAAGTAAAAAAGTAAATTTCAAATAAAATTGAAAAATATTACAGAGACAAATTTATTTTAACTTGTTTATAATCGTTTCTAGCATTTAATTATGCACGTGTCGTGCTAAATCTTAAAATTTTTGCCTCTTAGTTGATTCATAAACAAATTTTAATTTCCAACAAAGTCGGTCGTTTCCAGCCGAAAGCGTTGAATTAAATTCGCATAATACAGCACTGATTACCACACAGTGGCATCAAAATAAATAATTACAATTATCTCTGGCATCTAGAATTGTAACAAACCGTATAAATTCAAATGTCGAAAATCTGGAAATAATGGCGCGCCATTGTGTGAATGTGCGCACGCTTGATTGATTAATTATAACAAACAATTCATTGACCCTGTATCAATTATAACAATCACAAATGATCAAATCCTGCCAGTTGAAATGACGCGGGAAAATTTGAATGGGTTGTTTACGAATGATCGCGTTATTTTTGTTCAAATCGAATAATCATTGTCAAGTCGAACATGGAAGAATCAAAACATGACAGGGGATCGAAAAACTGTAAGGTTCAAGTAGAACACGATCCAACATAAACATCGATGTTTTTGATAGCCAACATTTCCGACTCCTATAAATCATTATCGAACATTCGCGAAACCGAAAAAACATATGTTCCAATCTCTTGTCTTCCTCAACTTGGCGAGACCTTCTTTTTTTTTTCTTCCTCCATATCCACCTCTCACTCGCGGCTTTTTTCTCTTTTCTGCAAGAAATTTCGCAGCAAATCGCACCTGTCTTGGTGATTTTTCATATCACAATGTTGCAATGCTTTTTCGTCGCTTTCAACTGTCGAATCGAAGAATTGGGGAGAGAAAAGTTTGTTTGCACTTGCCCGGCGTTGCATCCTGTGTGACACGCAACGACAATCGGAGCACGTAGTATTTTAAGATGACTCCGTGGAAATGGTAAGTGGAAGAGAATGGCTTGACATTTTCGATATTTATGGCACGTTGAAAGCTCGCGTGCTTGATAAATGTTAGTATTTCATGATAATAAACGCAAAGGTACCCAGACGTACTTTCTTAAAATCGCGTCATCGAACCGCCCAGATCGATTTATTGATGGATTAGACGGCCGGATATAAAAATTCGATCCTCGTTGTAAATTATATATATACCAAACCGCTCGGATATATTCCTCATGATTTTTAATACGGATTAGAGTCATTCTTATAATTTATGTTTCAATAAAATAAATTCAACCGCCGATTCGAGCAAAGTCGTTTTCCCTCCACTGTTCAAATATTTGTTTTAATTGGAACAACGTTTTATTATGTAGCGCTTTTATTATTTTATCACGCTTGTCAACGCTGTTCCTGAATTTTAGTCAATATTTTGTTACCAACACTTCGGGGCTATAAATAGAAGACGAAAATTTGAATTTAAAAATATTATTCTTCTCAACACAATTTTTTACTTCGCAATTATTTTGAACAAATTTTTTTTCCCTCGTTCTACACTCAAACACAATTTTTCTTCTCCCAACGTGACATAAGCTAACCGCCCCAATTTTCGAAAGCTCCATTTGAAATATAATTGCGTAATCAAATTCCTTTTTTTTTCGTCAGCAAAAATTTTTAATCTATACCCAATTGAACGCGAATAAACCTAATAATTCCGCGTGGCTGTAGCAAATAGTTTCGCGTCAGACCGTCGAACGAATTATCCCGGAGAAAAATACAAGCGCTAAATCCAGTTTGGTGGTTGCGCTCATTCGCAACATTTTAGTTCGAGATTTTCTTTGGCGTGGTTAATTTTTCCCGCAGCTGCGAAACACTTCGGAAGAAAGAAAAAAAAAGTTAAGCCACCTCGTTATTGTGTGAAAACATTTTTCCGCTTGCTGCGCGGCAAATCGAGTTTGATACTTCGACCTCAAAAATTGCCAATGCACCGTTAATCACAATTATCAAGAGAGAGCGAGAGAGAGAGAGAGAGCGCTGGTTATATTCGTTCACAAAAAAATGAGCTTATCCTATACAGCTGCGTCTCGCGGCTCCGATATATGAACTCCTTTCAGAATCCCGCAGCGAGTGTGCACAATACCCTGAGCGCCGCAGCTTAGCGCGGATTTGAAAATTATTTTATTCCCTCGTGGAAACACGAGAGATGCTCAACTTGTGGTCTCTTTTTCACTCTTGACCTCTGCCGAGTGGATATTTTTCGGTCACTTTCGAGGGCTTCTGGGTTTCCGATAACATTGTCAGGCACGCTCTCCCTCTGTTTATCGTCAACTATCTGAATGAACACTTGGTCGAGGGATCTTCATGCAAAATGGCTTCTACAACAGAGTACACGAAATCGCACAGAGCAAAAGCAAACAAGAAATCTACTCATTTTAAGTCAATCCGGTCATCTTCTTTAGATAAAATTGTGTACAACAAATATACGCCGAATCCCCTACGTCAGATGTTTGTCAAATGTATATTTACTTGACTTCTGGTAATGAAAAGAAAACTTAATATTTTTTGTACGTACAAAATTGTTAACAAGTGAAAAAAAATTGTTAATTTATATTTGACCATGTACGAGTAACTCAAAGTTACCGTTCGAATTGCGAAAAAAAATAAGAACGTTTTGCCCACTTTTTATTCATCTTTTTGATAAAAAAATGATTGAATAATTTCTTCACTCATTTTTATCTGAATAAATGAACGTGGAGAATTACTGAAATTTGTTCACAGCTGGTTAGAGCAATACGGGGTGGTAATGGTTTAGGTGTGGTATGTATGATAATAGCGACGACTATTAATTCCGCCATTTTCAGACACGCGCGTCATTAATATTCTTTTTGTCATTGAAAACAGGGGGAATCACGTGTGTCATTATGGTAATTTTGCTGGAAAACTTAGGGCCTGAGTTTGTAAGGTAAGATCTATTGTATAACGCGTCAGAGTTCTATTGATGCCTATGTCGATAATTACAGTGTTGTTATTGATTATTATGGTTTGGAGTTTTATTGGGCTTCGCAGGAAAATTTATGATTACGATAATGTTTTCACCACTTTAAATTAATGGTCCGATGTATTAGCATTAGCGAACAATTTATTAAACTATAAATTAAGGAGGTGTTTTGGATCTTTTGACTGATAAATGGCAACTTTTTCTAAACCACTTACCTAATACAACATTGACGTATGGCTTTTCGACGTAATCGTAGTTCTGGATCTTTTTCTGTTTAAATAAGAAAACCTTATTTCATCTAATGAATCAACGTCATTTGTCAGAATTTTCCGCGTGTCAATTGTTATTTACCGAAAGTTTCGAAAAGAAACAATTTAGCGCAAATTCACCAAAGTTCAATTTATCAGTTTTGAGTTGGTGCAAAATCTGAACCTAATTGATAATCAAAGACTGACTAATGGTATGAATCGAGTAACCGACTGAACATTCTCACATCAAAGTTACCCCTCTTATTGCAAAATATAGCTTTACGTTTGACTGTTTACTGTAACCAAATTTGCTGCAACTTAACTTTGTCCACTTCTAGTTACGCCAAGACAGGCCAGGGCATGATTAAACCATAATGTTCCTTGAGACTTGTTGTGTTTGGCTTTGGAAACCTTACTCCTCATTCTCTCAGTTATAAGGTACGAAATTTAGATTATTTCACCATTATGAGATCGTACAACCGAATCAAACACACATTTTTTACCTCGTACTCTACCGACTATTTCCATATTTCATATCCATATTTGACACGAAGGCAATGTTTTTTTTTCAATTGTCGGAAAAATTCGTATGTATTTTCAACTAGAACTGTCAAAACATAACCCTAATCTATGATCATGGAAAATTTCAAACTTATAAAATATAAAATTAAATTTTCAAATCAACTGAAATTAGTTAATCTGATTTTATTCAATCAGATACGTAATGTAGATTATTCCACTAATATTGTTAAATTAAAATTTTTAATGCGCTATTTAAAATTAAAAATTTTTATTCAACAGTAACAGAGATAAAAATTATTGAACTAATTAAAATAAAATGGGACGTCAATTTCTTGTGTTATTAGATTATTTGTTTTTAATTATCTGATCATTATAACTTGGATTTTGCAATTAATTGTTCATATATGTGACATCCGTTCTTTTTTTTTACATATAGGTAGCTTTTATCGAAAATTTCATCGATGATAAAGAAAAAGCGAATTTCTATAAATAAAGTTGCCATTTGTATGGATATCCGTTGCATCTGAGAATCGGATGGAAAAAATTTGCTCGAAGCACTTTGACGCATTTATCTAAATATTACTTTTCACAGGCCATGGTTGCAATGAAGCACTCGAGATTTGCCACGCAAGGTGTATGATTGAAGGCCGAATCGATATCATCGGTGCCGTGTGGTGAAGTTTTAAGTTGCCTCTTTCTCTCGTCTCGAGTGAATCATGGCTCTTAGCTTTCACCGCATCTGCGAGCGAGTGCCTCTTCGACTGAAGTTTGTAAATTTTATTACGCGAAAGGCAAAAACTCGATTTTTGGATATCTTTCGCGCGCGAGTATGCGTCAAGGGGCTTTGTGATTTATGACAAGTGCATCGTATTTATTTTCACGGCTGTGATGTGCGCGGGATGCTCGTTGAATTTTCAAAATGAAAATGAATTATACATTGTTGAGTGCACTTCTGTATATCGCTTCTCGCATCACAAATATATATGATTGCCACCAGCCGTATCCATTTTTGAAATACAAATGAACTTTTGATTACAAAAATTGTCTTACATTATCCGCGTGATTAAATTCGCACGAGAATTAAAAAAAAAGATAACAAAAATTCATATTTCAAATTGTAACTATGTTGCAAAACTTTTTATTCGTTCAAATATTTCAATTCGTGTCAATTTGGTCCACTTTATTTGAATAATTTTTCATCACAATTGTCTTATTCATATAAACTTGAATAATTTTTCATCAAAGCAAAATCGATGAACAAGTGAAATTTCAAATCAAGAATATAGATCAAATTGTGTTTGCCTCTCGCGTCATATATAAAAGTCTATTTAGGAAACCTATGGAGAATCGAGGAAAAATATAATACCTCAGCCTTTGTGTAATTTAACTACTATCAAAGCACCGCGCAATATAAAGTCGTCGATAACTGGAACTCTAAACCAGATACCAAACAATCCTGGCATTAAATTGATTTATCCATTGTGTATTACCGCGCCATAACAAAACCTTCACTCGAACATAAAAAGAATCTGATTAGTTGAAATAGAGTTTTTTTGAGGAACATTCTTCTGTTTGTCATTCGCAGAATCAAGTCTAATCGAACCAATTGACTATTGGAGAAGAATGCTTTCTTGAATTAGAAAGGAATAATAGACCAAGTAATTTATGGTCCATATAAGGTACCATATATATAGGGTGTTTCAAAGCACTCGTACCAGTGAAATCAAAAAACGAAAAAACTCGTGAACGATATCTTTGAAATCTCTATCCGATGATACCAAAAAAATTCCACTCTTCTTTGAAAGAGAAAGAGAGACAGAGAGTGAAATTTAAAAAAACGTAAAAACGATTTTTCCCATATATTTTTCGTTGCTTATTCACGTTTTAAATAAAAATGTGATAAATTATTTCAAGTTTGTTCTGTCACATCAAAATTCTAAATCGTTCAAATCAAAAAACCACTTGTTACTTTGTATAAAACTGTAAATGTTATTCGTTTCAGTATATTTATTACTTGGAATTTTCTTATTACTTAATACGTTGGCGTCGAAACTAAGCGGGCTTTTGCAAACAAACAAGTCGAAAAAATTTACATCGAAATGTACAAGCGACGAAATGAGATCTTATTTGTTTTTGCGTCTTAGTCGCTCTCCGCCTATCTATTTTCGTGGAAGGCTAATTTGTGAAAGTTCGTCTAATATGTCGTTTCGTTGAACGTTCATCCCTAGCACGCTCCGGCACTATCATTTATCAAGCGACAGCTTTAAAGTAACGATATTATCGTGCCGTAGATGTAATTGTTCGCAAAAATGATGAACGATGCAAAAACGAAGTGATTTTACGAGTACACTTTACAAGCACCGGGTATCGAACACCCGAGGAATTCATTACACGTTGCGTCGGTGTGTGTTCGAAGCGGGTTTGTACGCGAGCATCGCTTATCTGCGGCACTCGACATGCAAAAGAACATCTAATTAAACAGCGAATCATAATCGATAGTCGTGTGTTGTAAAAATATGTACACGCGAAAGAACAAGCGATACGTATAATATCGATCGCCCTTTACCAACGCCGCGCGAGAGAATATAAAAAAAACTCTTCAATATTTATGAGCGTTTATTTTTGAATCAATTTGCTTTGGGCTTTACCGACTCGCCGGCAAACTATGTCGAATTATGGCCTGACACTTTGGCAAAAATGACGCGATGTTGGCCTTTCCCGTCTAGCTGCTTTTATTTGATCCGTTTTGTTAAAGGCTGTCCAAGTTGACTTGTGATTTCCGACAAAGAATGTCGGCCACCTACGAGAGCACCCCAGGACAACGTTTTTAAGTGGCGGAAAATCAACCACGAATGAGAGAACATTTTTCATCTTGTCTCAGAAATGTCCCCGAAAGGGTTATTCTGCCCGCGCCAATTACTCAGAATTTAGTTCAGTTTAAAATTACGAAAATCAATTCAATTACCAACCCATTCTAATGGGAAAGGAAAACATTTTAGAACGTTGAAAAAGTTTTACTACAAAAACGTTTTTATTGAAACATTTTTTGCTGCAAACCTTCCAACTGTTTTTTTTTTTTTTTTACAATTTTGTTTATTCAATTAGGAATGTATGTTTTGTGAGAAATTGACTATTTTAAAATGTATAATTATGACACTTTTATGACAGATCTATTATGTGGATCTGAAAATGAATCTGATAATGGGGAATTGAAATTCGACTTTGTACATTATTCTGATAATACTCGTTGAACGATATTTGCTCTAATGCTATTATCAACATGGTTTTTTCTCCAAATGGTTGTTCGTTTCTGAAGTACTAACTTTCCCTTGGAGAAGCTCAACCGATAGTTATCTAAATATCAGTTTAATATTTAAGTTACGCGCAGTGTACTGTGTTTAACTGGGCGGTGTACGAAGCAATTTAACTTTCATTTTGTGATGAATTTGTGAAACTAGATATGCATTAAAATTCGTAACAATACAATTGTCAAAATTTCATGTTTGATTAGAATTCTTTTCAATGGTGTTTCCAAGTGCAAACAAAGTCATTTTCCTTCGCATTGAAATCGGTGGAAATTCGACTGTTAAAACTATCCAATAAGAGTTGAAGAAAGCAGTGCAATTAAAACGCGATGTAACCAAACATTGAAAAATCCAAGTTTGAATTTGTAACAAAAGTTCTTGGACAAAAACTTTTGCAATTAAATGGGCACGAAAATCATGAGTTTTAATTGGATTATAAAATTGAAATATTCATCGACGATTTTCTCCAATGCGTGTTTAAAAATTGAAACAGAAAGAAGTGTCTTCAAATTATTTCGCCTCTTGGCGGAAAAAAATGATGGAATACATTCGATGGGCTTACTTATTTATTTTTATTTTTCATTCTGAACTGACCTTTTATTGAGAATTAACGTTAATTAAGATGCGCCGAAAAAAAACTTCGTTGAATCTGCAAATAAACGCATTTTGTAGATTGTCCTAATTAGGGTAGATGTTAATTGAGATCCGCTTAAGCGAATGTGACGGGACTTTGTTCGCAAAAATAATGATCTTCCTATTATCCGGCTAGCTGTTCCTCTTCGAACCATTATCCACTTCATCGTTCGAATTATCTTCTTATTGTCCTCTTAATTCACTTTGTGTAACGTTTCTCAAAAGTCCTTTATCGCGATTCTCGACGTCGGTTGAAGAAAAAAATGTATATTCCGAACGAATAAATTTTCGTATTCGAAACTAATGTTCTTTTCAGTCGGAGCTCCAGCATTGTCTGAGAGTAAATAAAATTATTCAACGATTTAAGCGTCTTTTCTTATTCGATATTTTCTTCCTCCGTTATAATTATTAAGAACGATTAGTCGTATTATATTTTTTTTAATTCCTCCTCTTTTCCTCTTCTTTTTTTTTCTCTCTCTTCGCGACGACGTTCAATGGAAATATTATCGGCACTGAAATGATAATTTCACATTTCCGCTCGGTTGTGAAAGCAGAGCATTTGTAATATTTAAGTGCGTTTGCACGGGAGCGGAAAAAGAAGCCAGCGTTTTGTTGGCCACCCGCAATTATCGACAAAATGATAACGAAGAATTGGCTGCAAAAAGCCGCGCGTTGATACCTCTACGTAATTTCGTGGAGTGTTATCGTCAGGAGCGATGATTCGAGGGTGACTTAATACAACTTTAACACGCGAGTGCTTTTATTCAGCGCTTTTTTCCAGATAACTTTGAAGTTCTTAAAAGCTGGATTCATTCATGAAAAAAAGTACGAAATACTGCCAGAGGTGATAGGTTTTTATGCGTTCAAAATTTTTTTCCCCGCCCGAACAATGAAAGTGTACAGACTAAATGTATCCTCGCAACCGTTTCGTATTAGGCAACATAATTTATAGATAAACGATAATCCAAGAAGATTAAACGAAATAAATGCATTTTTCAATATATCTTTAATTCCTTCATATTTAACTGTCCCGGTTGTTTTGTTCGTAATCTTTAAACAGGAGGCGCTCGTTATGATAAATCTTTCGTCTTGAAAAGAAGACGTTTTCATAATGCACCCCATCTGGCTCGGCTAAAAACAAATAAAACGGTCACGTCGTAATTACAGCAATCTGAAAATTATTACGAAAACCCTCGTCAGCTCTGGTTTCACTAATTGACAAATTGACACCGACGACAAAACAGCCGGGGAAAGAGAAATCATTCAAATAAATTATGGGAAATATATTTTGACGTGGAAAATCAGTGGCATTTGTCGTGAGGCTTTTTTCGCCTCTCGTGTTTATCAATGCGGGGAATATCTCTACCCTCACGACGTGTCAAATAAGGGGTGATTTTTTCCCCCGCGAGTCTGCATGGAAAACCGAAGCCAGACACACACCAAGTTTTGATTCGACGTAATTTATCAAAAGATCATCAAGGGGGAGTATGAAATTTTAATTTCATTAAACCTCTTGAAATTACAAAAATATTCCGGCAAAAATGAACACCTTTTTCAGTATAAAACAAACAAAACATTAAAATCAAATAAATCAAAATGACTAAAAATACAGAAATTGAGTCGACTGAAATTGCAAAAAGTTTACTCAAAGAAAACGAGGAGCAAAAAATTGGATACTGCAGTTGAAATGAAGTTAACAAAACAAATAAATATATAATTGCATAAAATAAGGGAGCAAAAGTTGGACGGATCTGAAAGTAATCAAATTAATCGTCTTATAATATTCAGCAGGCGTTGAATCCGATTGAAAGTGGCAGCTGAAATATATTTCATTTATAATTCTTTATTGTTAGCTTTCTGATGATTTCATCGTTGTTGGTGAAATCCCAAACTGGAAAAAAAAGAATACTCCAGTATTGAATCGCATTCTCATTGAAGTGCAGATTCTCCGACTCCCTTTCGTCGTGTATTTTTTCGGTCCGCTTTTCAAGCCGGGGAATTCCATTTCAAGCCGCTACGTTGGTCGGGGCGTTGGATGTTCCCACCCTCTTATATTCACTGCCCCTCTCGTGTTTCGTCCTCGCTTTTCATTCCCTGCGATTTTCCAGTACATGTGCGCGTGTCAATTCGCGTGCGTACCGATATACACGAGCATTGGAAATGCGATGCGAGAGGGGTATTCGTGTCACACTATGCATAGTCGAGTTAAACCCCAAGGGTGCCTCCAATTATTCGAGGTGTCTAACCAAGTCTTGAACACACGTAGAATAAGATTATGCGGTACACTTGTTCGCCAATCTAAGGGAATGGAATATGCAACAATGAGAAACGGGCGCCCTGTAACTCTTGAGCTCATTAACCCAAAGAAAAAGACCTCAACTTTTATAAAGAGAAACTCAAATTTCAAAGCGCGCAATGTTTTTTTGAATAATTTACAAAGAAACATCTCCAATTCGAGAAAAAAAAGAGAATACAACCCAACGCCGAGATCCTTATTTTTCATTACAAAAACTTCAAATTGAAAAAAAAATTCGTTTCAAAAAGAAGTGAGTATTTTTTTTTTTTTCAGTTAGAGTTTAAAAAGTTTGCCTTATGAACGGAAGTTGGAAAATTCACAACTATTTTCTAATTGATAGATGATTGAAAAGTTAGCTTTTCAATGAAATATTCATTTTATTAGCAATATTTTGTTGCAGCCAGTTTGGCGAGCACTCAGATTTTTATAGAAATTTAGTGGATAGAAAAATTTGTTGTAAACAAATTGAGTTAGGTTAAATTTTTACATAAAGTTCCAATTGGCAACGGGAGTACGCAATGACAATTTGATTGAGGTAAATTATCACTTACATGTGACAGCGAGAAATATATTCTGATGTGCGGAATAGAAATTCTGCTGTTATACCAGTCATTTATATTACCCGAGCCTTAATTAAGTCTCACCGAGTCTTACCATATTTGAGTCAATATTGTTTTGTTTAGCTGGAACAATTTTCAATTTATATTGCCGTTGAATGAATGCAGCGATATATACAGCGAGAGAACGCGTTTCAAACATTTAAAAGAATCATGCAACTAATTATAAAATTGGAGCATCCACATTTAATGATTTACGTGCAGATATAATTAACGGGGACTTCAAAAGTGCAATAACGAGATTATGATCACAACATTTTCATACAGTCGTGCAAAAAGCTCTGGCACCAATTTTGAAAAAAAAAAAAAAATAGAGAAAATGAGAAAAAATGAAAAAAGGAGGGAAAAAAGGGAAATCTGTTTAACTATTACTCTTTCACAATGTAAAGCGTTTTTTATTAGTAAAAATTTGCATCAATGTATTATGTTGAAAGTAATTTCGTATATAATGAGTGCAGCGCTGTAATTTGCTGAAGATGGAAAGTTCGATGCTAAAATGTAAATTAAAACTGGGTTATATAAGATGTACAATAATGTGACATTCGACTGGAGGATTTATTATATCTTTCCGTTTGGCGCTGTGAAACGACGTTGCTGTTGACTTAACGTGCATAATATAACGATCAACTGGAATGAAAAACAAAATTTCAGAGCCGCTGGTTGTGTATCTCGGATTAATTATTATCTGTATCGAGTAATTATCTTCTGTGCAACATTCCGAATATTTATTTTTAGAGGCATGAATCGGCAGAAGAGCAGTTCTTTTATCCAAATATAGGTTAGCTAAGGGCGCGCCTTTGTTTTCCCAAGATCTCTGGTGCAGAAAGTATTTGTAACGAAAAATTTTCGGCTCCCTTCCGGTTTCGCAAACCATAAAAGCGCATCTTAGAAATTAAATATCTGAAAATTTGCAGAGACGACGGGAACAAAAAAAAATCAACTCGGCCTTAGTTTTCATCTTTTATTCATCCAACATAATGAGCTTTACACCTAGCTTGAGCTGGCTTATTGTTCTATCTTTCGTCTCTCATCAGCCGCGGTATGTTTTCAGCTCGACTCGAAAGCGCAAGAACAATGCACGTGCGATTATTATCGGACGGACTTTTTGTTTTTCTTAAAGCAGCCGAAAAGCCCTGGGCGTCCTACTTCCGGTGCCGAATCACCGCGCCTCAGCTCCACGATCGGGATAATCAAACGGCTCCGTCTGCAAAGTGAGCTTTATCGTTCGTGATCCGAAATATCGATGCCCGATCGAATTTCTCTCTTCCACTCGGTCCAAACGATCTGGTCTTGTCACATCCGCGGATAATCCACTTTCTCCGGAGAACAAGACGTACGGTAACTATAGGAACCGAGATTCAAGTTGAAATCGATCATGAAGGACTTCCCTTTGTGTATCTGCATGATGACATGGGCGTACGTGCGTGTTTTTCGTCATCGTACCACTTTTCACTCGGATCCATCTACCTACACACTCTTTCTCTTGTGATTTTATATTTAAAACTTTTCGTTGGCATTCCAGATGCGAACCGACTTATCAATCGGTCCCTTTCAATTTCATTAATGTTTTATTCAATCGTATCAAAACATATTTTGCCAGCAAAAAGAATTGACGCGAGGAAATATAACTTTGGCCGAACTTTTATCAACTTGATGAAAGCCCATTCGATCAAGAGGCGCAAACTTTTAAAACAACTCCACGATCTTATTCTAATCAACATGTTTCGCGAACTATGCGCTTTTTTGAACCGAGATATACGATTTATGAGCAACGTACCGAGTGTAATGGCGGAAAGATTTTAAAAATAATACGCTAATTTGTGTATTGACTCTGAAAGAAAGAAAATCACAAAATGAGACGTTTTGTTCGAGCTCCTGTCATATACGGGCTTCAAATCCGAAAAGTAACTCGATCGTAATGTAGGTACCCGTATTCAATAAATCAGACCAATTTTACGGTAAACAAAACAGTGACTTCTTTTTGGCTGATAATCAGAAACTAACAGAATTGTTTTTGAAATGTAGCAACTGCAGAACCAGAAACTTTTTACCCAGTATTCCTTATTGATTTTTGCGAAAAAACAACTGCACTTTTTTTTAATTATAAAGTTTTGTCGTGGAAGTCACGGTTCTAAGTGTTGCACAATTCATTCGATTTGATGTTTAATAAATTTATCAAAGACAATTTCCGGTTGCATGAATGTCATGTCTAGCATGATTAAAAATAGTTGAAACAAATATGTGAGCATAAATTATGGATATAATTATTGCTGTCGATAATGAAAGTGTACATGAAACAAGTATAAACATTTGACTTGACACGCCATTCATTGACACGTTGATGATAAACGACACGGTACAACTTTTTTTTTTGAAATTATCTTACATCTACATTGCTTTGTATCTACATTTCCATCGAACATAACACTTTCTTTTGACTCAAATGAAAATATAAAAAGTCCAAGAAAAATTATAAAATGATCTCACACGGATAAAAATCTATTTGTAAAAATATTTCAAATATATTTATAAAATTAAAATTCGACGAATGAAAAATCTGTATTTTTTTATAAATAAAAGTTATGAAATATGTATGAATTCAAATTATACGAAAAAAATAAAAAAGTCTAAAAAAAAATTGAAAACTGTCAAACGGATGATTTTTTTCAAATTCATTCTATGTTTAATTATAAAATTAAAATTCTACAAATAATAAATTGTGATTTTACTACTAAAAATTTCAAAATGTATCAATTTGAAATATATAAAAATATCAAAAGTAAAAAAAAATAGAGAAAAAATCTCACATCGGTCAAAATGTATTTTAAAATATATTCCACATATTATTTATAAAATCAAGAATAAAAAATTTTGATTGCATGATTATAAGTCAAAATGTATCGATTTGAGATATATTTTGGTTTCTGATGTGAGGATATTCATATTATATGATAATTTATTTATTTTTAGTCCTCAGTAAAATAAATTCAATCAACAAAATTGACATATTTGGGAGTTTCGCCTGGTTTGTTTTAGCGAGGAAATTCTAAACAATCAGATTTAGAGAACGATCTTGACCTTTGCCGCAACCCTCGCGATAGCTTACAAAATCGGCACTTGGTGTAATTTCATTTCTTTTCTTCAGTCTCATTTCATTCATAACACGGTTGTATTGTTAACCATTAAGAACGAGACGTGAAGATTGATTATAACCTGGAGGCAGTTTGTTTGGAGAAACAACAGAGGCTGGCCTTTAGTGTATTTCAACCTTTACTATATCTTTGGAATTGTAACCCTGAGTCATAAATCCACATTTTGTGGTAAGTGCGAATTAGGTGACCTGGAACTGATTGCGAGCAATAGTTTCTATGATGAAAGGCAGAGATGTGGAAAAACTACGATAATATTTAAATGCATCCGATGATTTACAATTATTACTTTTTCCTCCAGCGCCACGACCAAATCGATTGGCCAAACGCTTTCAGACCGTCACAATTAAAATACTAATCGTATTTGTAAACTGTTTTCCAAATGTGTATAGTTTTCTAAGGACATTATAACCAAGGATTACCGCCGTTTACAAGTTAAGTCCTCACTAAATCAGGCACTTTAACTCTCACCCTCCTTGACTCTTAATCTCACCACATCATAAATTGGGGAGTCGCCCCCTTCACGAATTGCATCACTTTATTACAACACACCCTCTATTTTCAATTGACCACCATCCATTTTCGAGAGATTAAAAAACAAAAGGACAGAGTTTATGTCCCACGCTGAATCCAAACAGATCGATTTATCAAACAAACTTGTTATTATCATTTAAATTTCATCAACAACAATGCTCTCGTCAGTTTAAAAATTCAAAACATTTCCTGAAAAAACGTACGTAACATACATATCACACTTGATCTGTAAACATATATAGCTTATATAGGCACATAAATGGAGGCATACAATTATCATAATAATTTATAATCATATAACCAGAAAAAGAAATTTAAATAAACTATACATCCCACACGGACAAAAATATATGTCAAAATATATGCATTTTCATTACAGTTTTCATATTTTTAATATATATAATATGAAAAATTTATATTTTACTTATACAATATATATTTTGAATATAATTGCAAATATATATTTGTCCATATGGGCAATGTTGTATTAGCTGTTTTTACATATGTAACACGGAATTTATTTGTGTTAGGAACACGTCAATAATATTTGGATTATCACTGTTGATTACACAATACTGATGTAACATTTAGGCTATATATAGCTACGTATTTAGCGCAGACTTGGTTGGTCATATGAGCGATAGTTGAGGCACAAATGCAATCATACACAATGTTTTACAAAGAATGTTCGTAACAGAATATGAAAATCAAAGCGATATTCATTATTCATTAGCGGATTATTTATTAATTTCACGAAATTCTGATTAAAACATGCGTAATCCGTTAGCACTCTGTGTTACATAATTGAAACGCGAAACACCATATTCCAAGATTTGAATGTTCGCCGTTGATTGGATGAATTTTGATCCCTGTGACACGGACACGGTTTGGTGATGGTTGTGTGTTAATTTCACCTTTAGCGTGGCGCTTTGATTCGTAAATCGTTGCAGTTAAGCATATATATGTATATTAGGTTCACCAATGTAAACGCATTTACAGCAGTATTTGACTGTTCTGTTTAGATACCTGCATGTTTGTATATTCGTTCGTGCTATCATCGCTGGAACAATATTACAGTAATCAAATAGCTTTGTATCTATTAATCTGACGATTCCAACAGATTTGCATTTTGCCGTCCGATTTTTCAACGTCTGAATGCGAGTGTTCCAGCTGATTTAACCGAAACCACTGATATTTTCGTTCGATTACTTTGGTCAATAAACATTTTACTCTTCGTCACTGACCAATGAAACTGAGGATGCAATTTTTTTATTTATGTTGTTAATGTCACTTTGCGAATAAATTGCTGCTCATGTTTCCTAAGTAAAAATTTATATATGACTGTATTTACGACCTATAAATTTCAGTGTGTTGCGCATAATAGAGCCATAAATATAGCATACAAAGATTGTATAGATGTTCCGTATGTGACAGAAGAATGTTCTTCTGAAATGAAAGTCAAGTTCGTGGAGCCATATATGATCCATGTATGGATCGTAAATTTGTCATTTGGGGCAAAGTGAAAAATGATTATTTGGGTTAATAAGATCCTCCATATTGACAAGAGATATGAAGATTAGTTTTGAGTGGTAAGAATTATATAGGACAGAACACGAATCCTCAGATGATTACACAAGAATGCAATTAAATTCAGATCAAATCCCTTTTGATAATCACAGTGCGGATTAAATAAATCCTCGGAGATTAACTCAAAGTCAATTTTCTGTCAGCATATTTTAGAAATTGAAGAAAACATTATATTTTCATCCGATAAATGTTAGTGAGAAAAAAGGACACCTGGAAAGAAATAATATAATTATTTTTCATTTGATTCAATTAAATTTGTCTGGTTAGACGACATGGAAAAGGTGGAAAAAAGGAATATACACATTTTTTCAATTGAATTATCAACGTGCAAGTTGAGATGGCAAAGTTTTTTTATACCTCTCTTTAAAGCGAGCATTTCAACTGGACGAATGAAAACGAGCCATTAAATTCAGCCGATTTTGGTACCATAATTTCAACTCGCATTGGTTTTAACATCAAAGAGAGATGTACTGGTTATACTCGCCTCTCTTATGGTTTCGTCGGATGTCATTCTTGTTTGACGCTTACAGTTTCTAGATGTAGACAAAACCGCGTTCATTTAACAGTATCTTCGAGTACAGATACCGCGACCTAGCTTAAAGGATCGAAACTAGAAGCAGAAAGCCAAGCTGTACATTTGGTACTTTGAAATAGCATTACCAACTGGTTCATTTAATTAAGAAACATGAAATGTTTTTGCAACTTAAAAATAAAATGTCGAAGTAAATAAGTTTCATGTATGCGAGGAGCAATTTCAAGATTTTACAGTTTATGAAATGAACGAATAAAAATAAAAAGTAATCCCGGTTACTTTTATTACATTATATCTGGTACTATAACACTTACTTCAAAATAGAAGATTCCTTCGGTTTGTATAAAAGAATGAACAAATTAATTAAATGCTAATTTTTGTCAATGAAATTTCATTAAAGTGAAAGGGCTGTTGCTATTGAAATACGAAGACTCAATTTAACTTTTACCATTATTGTTCGCGTAATCTATGTTACAAGGATTTTAATCTTACATTTTTATTACGTTATATTTGGATTCTTTGTCATTTTATACAATATAGTAAACTATGAAACATTTATGTTGAAGAATTCGTTTGTTTTAATCAAGCTGCAACCTGACGTTCTATTGTTTTGTTTTTTAATCTTCTCTCAATGAAAAATTTATCTTTTTCAAACATTTTTGCATAGTACGATTCTTAGAACTTTCTTAATCTTTTATTGACCATAGACTAGCCAAGTATAAATAAAAAATTATGTTACATAAATAAATGATAATATATGTTTAAAAAACAAATTATACCTGCCAAATCAAATCCATATGTCATCTAATATACATGTCAAAACAAAAAAGTCATTTTTCAATTTCGTTTTTTTTATGATGGAAGAATTTCAATATTAACGCAGTTCCATTTAACAATGGACTTTGTCAAAAATTATTTCACACCAAAACGTAATTTGGACTGCCAGCATTACTGTACTGTTATTCTCACAAGGCAAACTTTCAGTATAAATACACGTAGGTTAATACTAGACTCTGAACAGTGAAACTCTGAACGCTATTGCTACGGGTAAAACTATTATTAACATACATATGTTTAAATGGTTTTCCATTAAATGTTATGCGTTTGTTGTTCAGTTTTTGAATTTGTTATCAGTCATCGTAAAATTACAAGAATTTTACGTACTTTACGTTCATTACACGAAATAGCGTTCTTCAATTATACAGCGCCCAAAATACCCTTTTAATGTTTCAAGTAGTAAACCTCGAGCAATAAACTGGCAAAGGTATCGCGTGTTAAGACAGTATTCATCTGTTGAGTGTGTGTCGGTGCTCAAACCTATGAGACAGTTATACAAAGGTGCAAAAAATATTGCATGCGACATTTATTATGACTTACTGGTGCACACAAGGTACGTACATTTGTGTCTTATATCTTATTAAATTTTTCCGCGCACAGTTTATGATCCAACTGCAATTTCATCCTAAGATGAATATCTTTTATTTGAACACACAAAAATGGGAATTGTAGATTTCGAATTTAGTTTTGCAAGTTACCTATCTCTAACAATTTTATATATGATTTTTATTGTGATCATATATCAAACATACAAACGGTTTCAACAAGTTATTATTAACTTTTATTATATATTTTTATATTTATTATTTATCAATTATCGTTATTACCGATCAATTTTGTTCACAAATAGAGATATTTATAGAACAAAAAACGTGTATTATATTTATTGTATCATATTTTTCGAACATCTAATAATTCTTATCTTAATTATTACATATTTCGACCCCCTCCCCTCTTTTCTGTAAACTGTAAACAGCTAAATCAAATTGTATATTTACTTTCTCTCATTTGAAATCAAGAAATAAATTTGATAAGTAAAGAAAAAGAAAAAACAGAGGAAAAATAATTCTAAATGATTCAATAGTATATAAAACTTGATGTTCTCTTGAAAATTTAATGGCTGGTAAATATACGAAATAGTATTTTTTTCGAGTTGTTGGATGGTACTTTTCGTTTAAATGTATACGCAAAGGAAAATCTGTTTGCGTGTATATGTCTCTATGAGGTTTATATATATACATACACTCACAATCCAGTAATGTGGATATTCATATAAGAGCTCGCTAAAGCTACATGAATTCTCGCCGTTTGAAAATGAGAGAATCCTCTCCCCAATTCTGGCTTGTGCCAGAATTGGGGAGCACAAGTTCTTTGATTCGAAGTGCTTAATAGCGGCACTTAATGCGTACACCAAGCCCGTAACTTTGACTATGTGATACTGAGCTAACAACTGCTAATTGCAGTTTATAGGAAAAGAAGTTTTGTTCTTGACATAATACAGAGATTTAAATAATCTGTCCGATAAAAATTAAACAATCCAGCGAAAATGCTTCGTGCATGTAACTATATATATTTTGGCAAATATGACTGCAATAAGTACCATATGTTCCCTTTTACCTATAGGTAAAAAGTTGGATCTGTATGTAACTCATATGGTTGGGATACATGTCACACATATTTTATACATGAGCTCTGACATTCGACTGTGAAGAGTATAACGTTTCGATGTTTGACACAAATTTTCAATTTGTTATTTATATTTGATTGTTTGTTTCATTCCAGGTTAATTCGAATCAATAAAGGTTGTGATGTCAGTATGCAAATTTTGTAGCTTTACGTCAAATTGGAAAATTAAACGATATTTTTCATTAAAATTTTAATTCAATTTGTCCTGGAACTGGTTACTGAAAGGTACGATTTCCGTTCAATTTTCAATAATCATCAGCTGCAGTATCCCGTTGAAAAATGACATTACATAAGTACTTTCATAATAATTAGATTAAGGGAAAATAAATTACAATTAATATTCGGTTGTCAGTAACGAACACTGGTATAGTTTCTTTTTAACATTCTTATTCTTTATCTCTTTATCAATTCGTGCATTTCTTAATGCATTTATTACCATTAATTTTATTACCTTTTGTCCCACGGCCAGGAAGAATTTTGAAACAATTTCAACATTTCACTCTCGGACTTCATGATAACTCTATTTCAGTTAGCATTTCATTGAATTTTCAAATTTCTAAAAGTTCTAGTTCCTGGTAGTCTATTATCTGTATTCAATTGTGTTATCAGTTCCTCTACTTCTGATTCCTTTGAACAAACATAATTCTCAAATAATTACAACAATCTTTAAATGAAAAAAAATTGTTACAAACTTTTTTTCTGTTAATTAAAAAAAAGGTAAAATCTAAAAACTGGAAGTTGCATTCAAAAAGTTACCATTCGTTTCAATTTTTTTGTAATCCGAATTAATGTTTTGTTGTCTCAATTTGAACTCCTTGAAGTAAAATTGAGGCAGGTAAAAATTACATCGCCAACAATGGACAAGAACATTTGGTGCTTTTGCTTGGTGCGCCCTCTTGGCCATATTTTACTCCGATATACTTTTACTTTACAACTGGATTAGTGGCACTCGTCAGAACGAGTTTCAATACTCGCGAATAAGAAAAGCGCAAATGCGGGCGAATAGCTAACCAGTGTTTAGTCCTTGAGGAAAAGTGGAGCCGACAGATATTAAAAGCTTCTCACATTCTGCCGTCAAATCATTATTGTTTGGTATAAAGCCGGGTCTCGTTCTCACGAAAGCAACGCAAAATACTTGATCAAAAGTTTGCTCACTCCACGTGACCCCGATGATCATCAAGCTAATAGCCTTGGCATGCTCGTTCGCAGAAGGGCAAACTTCTCTTAAAAATATTGTCGATCAACGGCGCGTATCTTAACGGCGTAGTTCCTGGCGCGCCAGGTGTGATCGAATAATTGAATCAGTGGAAGTTTCAGCCGGGACTCGTGATCCTAAATTACCGCTGATGATCGTTTCGGTGTCGGTGAAAATGTTGGAAAAACGATTGCGCGACGTGAAATCCCGAATGCGAAACTCGCGGGCCAAAGTTTGTTAAATATTTGTCGTGGCATCACGCTCTGGTAAATAGCACGATCAAAAAAGCTCCCATCTCGCTGTGCGGTAAACACGTGTTTGCGGCAATGACTTGGATACACTCTCATGGTTACACGATTCGCTGACTCATAAATTTTGCAACCCGCCGAAAAATAAAGGAACGCCAAGCCGAAAGGTAGGCCGAGCGAGGTGCTTTTTTTTTGCTGCGAGCTGCAGATTCCGAAAACGTGCATTCATCGGCTAACAAAAAAAGTTGCGAGCGTTGAGTTCCGATAAAGCATCTTATGCTAACCCGATCCGATCTAACGTATGCTACTCTTCGGCTCAAGCCACTCGCATCCTTGACTTATTCTCACAACTAAATCCCCAATGGCTTCCCTTTCAAATCGATTTAAAATAATCTTCACGTTTTTGAAATAAAGAAATTATTGCGTTTGTCAATAACCACATTCAAAGTTCTGAATAACATTTCAAATCAAGATGTTGTTATTTTTGTTTTTTATGAAAAAAAAGTCAGGTTCAGTGAGGTGAGAGAAAATATAGTTTGCGACGGAAAAGAAAAAAATTATTTCCAAAGGAAGAAATTGTTTTGAATTGTACATTAGTGATTAAAGTACGCTGGCAATTTTGCAACCAGTTTTTCATTCATGTTTGATCAGAATTTTCGAATTCATAACTTGGAACGAATTCAAAGACTTGGGAAAATTTGAATGCATTAAGTTATTTTCGTTCCGACAATGTTTTGCAAATTGATTAATTATTAGTCTTCTAAAATCATGAAGAAATGAATTATGACTGCAAATCCTGAAATAATTTCATTTTCATTCTATAGCTTGATCAGTGCGAAGCTGGGATTAGCGAAAAAAAAGTCTCATTAGCCAACAATTTAACTTCGATGTTAGAATAATGATTTGAGCTTCACAAATCTCTCGAAGAGACTGGCGAAATTAGCATAAATACATTTTCTCGGGGTATGATTAAAATTGATGTATAAAATACAGTTGAATGTGAAATTAGGTTGAATCAGAGAGCTGACGTTAACTAAGCTCGTTTGGAGGCAGAAGTCATGTTGGAGATTACCCTGAAATAAGCTGAGTTCGAGGTTGAACCATGTGTTCTTAGGTCAGGTTGTGTTTAAACGACGGAGAGATTGAAAAAAAGTGTAATGCGCCTAGGAAAACATGCGAAATACGTTCGCCGGTTGCTTTCGAGTGGATCTTGCAAAACCCAAATTCATCGATCAGTGTAACATCGTTAGAACGCCGAAACCCGGATAAAAGCATCCGCCGGTGGATAAAAGCGCCGACGTTCCTTTCCTTTATTTCCCTTACGGAATTCCAATTCCGAATTCATAGACCACGTGGGAAATGTTGTCGACCGGTGTTTGTATTAGCTCGCGAGAGACAGTAAAGCGACAATTTGACGTGTACGAAAGTGCGAAAAACGCGGTTTTCAAGACTCAGCGATTTCCCAATATACACTCCAGGAATACTTTTTATACCATTTTGTTTTCTTATTACTACACTCGGATCAGAAATAATTTCAATTATTACTGTACTCGAGCTAATTCAGGTCATTTTCAGAAAAGACTTTTTGCATTACACTTATAATTTATTAAGAAAATTTATTAAGAAAAATAATAAGTATTTAATCAAAATGAAATATTATAAAATCTAATTCTCATGAATACTTGATTCTGTAAAATTCAAAATATCAACAAAATGTGAGATGCTCTATAAATAAGAGCAGAAAGATTTAGCACAGTGTAATCGACGTAATTTACATAATAAAAGTGTCTTGGGTAAGTCAATAAAATGTTGGTTCAAAACTATTTATAAGAATACTCGATTCAACCGGTTTGACTTTGATTCATCTTTATTTTTTTAAATAACCATATATATGATCTTCATATGTAAAAGCCTGTCTCATAAATTTTAACATTTTTAAACATTTTTTCAATATTGAGAAAAATGTTACCTGAATATATCACCTCTGCGATATGTTGGTTCTCTTCTAAAGCTTTGATACGTTACATATATGGTAAATATTATTACACATATATGAAGCGTTTAGTGTGTGTGTTCATTTTAAAATGGGTTTATTATTTTAGTATCAATCATTGCTAAGTTTGATGTATCGGATAAACATCAAAAATCATGACAACGCATTTTTCATATCACATCTGGTATCGGTTGCATTGAAACTGGAATGTTTTTTTCGTCCGTATTTTTGATACAAAAAAAAATTATAATTTGAGTCAAAGTGTAGAGGCCCGACAGTATGGGATTGTTTTTATTTCAATCATCACATTTTGATATTGTAATGAAGCGCGATTGCGAGTTAAAATAAACATCTGTGAAACACAAATCAACAAACCGTAAAAACACGATTTTCGCAGGACGGATTATTTGCCACAGCAAAAGCCTGGACAAACAATTTCAAATCCGGGAATATTGCCGGACCGCTCTCTTGATAAACATATTATCTAAACAAACTGTTATCCTGCTTCGAGCTATAGATCCGATTATCAGCCGGCGAGAAAAAAAAATTCGTAATACTGAATTAATGAATGTAGCATTAACTAGTTGTCTACATTGTAACGCGAACAACTTTGTTTACGGAAACATTTTGCGCGTTACGAGACCTATTATTTTGGCAGAATTGTATGGAGCGGACCTGCATTACGGATAAGTTTGCGATAGTAGACAATCCCCTATACACTTTTACGACAAGCAAGAGTGTAAACTCTGAATTGTATCCGCGAGCTCGCTTTGAATATTAATTTTATCATTTTATCAATAGCAGATCCTCATTTTAATGCTGTTTATACGACTTCTTGTATGTTGCCAAAAACTGCGACTCTAAATGATCGCTCTTACACGTCTTCTTTTTAATCCGTTATTATTTTTTGTCCTAAGAAATATTCATTGTAATATAAAATAAAACTCGAGATGCATGCTCTAAAATTACCATGGGGTCAGATGTGTCACCTCCTCGTATTGAATTAAATTATACACAATCCTTTAATTAGTCACGTAATTCCATAATATGACAAATACAAAAAACTGCAATTCACCCATGGCTAATGAAATTGAAATGATAACAAAATAGAAATTTGAAAACGGCAAACATTATACTGCCTTTTTTTCATTTATGCATTTCTTTTTTAATTTTAATTAAATTAATTCGTTGTTTTATTTTTCGTTTGAAGAATTAAAATAGGAACAAAGTAACGCGATATCGATCAAATTGAATAACATGTCAAACGAGTTGCAATTTGTATCTTTTATAAACATTTCTATCTGACGAAAACAAAACAATTTTGGCATATCGCTGGCAATTTCCACGCGGGTTTTGTTTTTATTGGTATGGCCACATGTTACTTGTGTGAATGAAAAACTTAACCTGTGAATTATTCAATGACAGTTTTTATTTATAGAAATCAATGTTATTCGGACTGAGATGGATGAGAATGCCGGCGTTGTGTTTGCAGCGGAGAATAGTTCGCGCTCGCGCTCAGCGAGTCGTTCCATCTTGCTTTATCTTCAGCGAAGTTGTAAATGTAGGACAGTCGGTTGGCCATCCAGAATCCCTTGAACACACAGTACAGGCATAGCGGGTGCACAGAGTTGGTTCTCCCTGCGAGAACATAAACCTACACATGTCATCCGTATACTGACACCGGAGCCGGAAGGAGAAAGCGAGTGTGTGCATGTAAATACTATGCTTCGGTCGGAACATAAAAGGAGTCTGGATTACGGAATCAGGTGCAACGATCGAAGCCGACTAATTTATCTCTCTACATGAGCCTCGGATTTTCATCACATTTATTTTTATTCGATTGCTTTAACGAAGGGATTCATCGGAGTAGACATTATATTGATTTTGCGCGCGTTATTTATGCGCGCGGCTATTCAACGAAACTGGATATAGAAATTTAATACATTTCGAATGAAAGATGTCGATAATTGAGTTCATCAAAAATTGACGAAACTTACGGACGTGAGAATATGGTCATTTTGCACGGCCCCTTTTTTGTTTCCTCTCCATCGCGCTAATTTGAAACAAAAAATTTTAACGAGTGTTTAAGAATTACCCATGTAGAAAAGTCGGTGTATAGCCGGAACTCACAAACGCGCCGAGCCTGGCAAAGTACTGACAGCCAAATGTTGACGGTCGGTAGTGTGCCAGTACATATTTTACAACAGTGCCAGGCCTGA
>JAAMPD010000976.1:0-32134 GCA_025266255.1 Trissolcus basalis
TTTTTTTTTTTTTTTTTTGCACCAGAAAAATATGTTAATTAAAATTTTATCTAATCAACCTCAATTTTGTTACGAAAATATGCGTCAAGGTCAAATGAATTTCCTAGCAAGTTGGAATATTAATAAAAATGGACGTTTTTTATTTCGAGATTTCATTTACGTTTGGTGTTTGAAATAACAATAATGAGGACATTTGATAGTTCAGGTGCACTCGTATTACTTGATGACACATCTGCGCAAAGGATCGACGCGTGCTGTCAATCCAACAAAGACAGAAGATGAAATGAAACAAAACAATCTTGTTTTTGCGTTGTTGTAACAAAAAAAACCGAAATTCCTATCAGATCAGTTTTTGTTCACAACTCTGTCATCGGATTCGACGATTAGACATGATTGAATCCTGTTCGAAAAAGCGAATGTTGTTAGCTGTCATCCTCCTGGGCGGGTGAGTCCAATCCTAACCTCAAAATTTCACTTGCGATTCGTACGATTCGTATCTAAAAAGGTTGTCTTGTCGTGAGAAAAGGAAAATTTGATTTTTGATTAGGTCATTATAGGCAGTCGTTGTGATTGTTGATTTTTTTAGGTTGACAGTTTTGGTTCTGATTGTGGAAAGTCATTGGACGGCTGAGACGACGGATTCGAAACCCGCGGTTGAGAACCAGGAAAACAACACGTCGTGCAGTTCGGGGGACACTTTTGAAGTCATCAACGAATGCCATCCTTGCAGTGCTTTTGAAATCGCCAGTGAGAGTGTTGGCGTTTGTGTACATGCGAGGTTCAAGGAGGTCATTAAGTGTAAGAGTGGAGAAACTTTGATAAGAAGGTAAACAATATTTATTTATTAATATTATTATTTATTTATATATTGAATATTCCATACAAAATATATTTTCAAATTTTTATATTTCAATTATACTGTTCAGGTAGTTCCAGTGAAGAGGAGGCGTTCATAGAATTTCATAAAATTTGAATCACGTGTTCTGCACAGTAATATTTAATTGTTAAACAATATTGTTAAAAAATTGGAGATGTATGTATCTAAAAATGGATGTTTTTACATAACGTCGGTGTCGAAACAGAAATTATTTTTTATTTCAATCAAACGAGACGTCAGACACAACTTTTTGCTCTGGTTGTCATGCTGGAACTACCTAAAGAAACTTTCAAATTTATAATCTTAACATTTTTGTCTTGTTTACATCCTGTTTACAATTTTTCTATTTTCTTTTCCTCAGCTGCGACAAAGTAGCTTGGTTGGAAGAGCGCACGTTCTGGAAATTCGTCGTGTCGATGTTCGTCCTCTCTGTTCTTTCCTGCCTATCAGTTTTTTGGCGCGAAAACGTACTGCGCCAACGCATGATACGAAAGGTCGCCCGCCAATTGAGAGCCAGCATTTAAAGACGAACCTAACCTCAAAAACATTTCTCCAACCTTACCAAATCGCGTTTTTCCAAAATGGACCAACTGTACCTGAAATTGCACTCGGACAGCGCCCCCTATGTCGCGCCTATTGAAACGGCAATAGCCCTCTACCTTGTCAGGTACACTAGCGCCCCCATCTCGTTGAATTTCGTCCTCGAAGTTCCCACGAGCGAGAGATCTTTTTCCGTTGATCTTTCTTCCCTTCCCTCGCCTTCATTTTTCCACCCCTCCGAGCTCCCCTACCCTTCGAGACTTTGCGAATTGCCAAATATCGTGGAGGCCGACGGTGGCGCCACCATCGCCGGCCTCTGCGCCATCTTGCGGCGAATCGTCAAACTAAGCGAGAATCATCTGGAACTTTTGGGATTCAAACAGTCGTGTCTGCTTTCCTGTTCTGAGGTCTCCGTCTGGACAAGGTTTTGCGAGGTCGACTTAATTGTGACACTGAAAAATCACAGCGCCACCTCGCGGACGCTGCCAGAAACTCTGGCGCGATTCGAGTGCCATCTGGAACAGCCGGTTCGTCTGCACAATATCAAAAAGTATACGAGCTCGAGGAGCGGGTTGAAAATTGATATCTCGAGGGACGAAGAGGGCAACCCCGACCATTCCTACGCAGAGGGCAGCACCTTGACGATTTCGGATTTGATTATTCTCGTCTGCGTTCACAAATTGGTGACGGAAATTTTGCCCCTGCGAATTCTCAAACAGTTTCCCTGCTTGGAAAAGTGGTACGGAAAGTTGATGGAGAATGATGCAATCTTGGGGGCGCTGGAGTCGCTATTTTCGGAAGACAGAGGGCGCTGTGAGTCGGAGGAGAGTTACATCGTCCCGGAAGTGGAGAAACAAAGTCTGTATCGAAGTGATCAGAAGAAGTATAAGCCCAGGAACAAGATTTTTACTAGACAGGAAGAAGTGGAAAGTTCCCTGGATTTGGTAACTATTCAACCGAACATAACCTCAAAACTATGTGGAAAGTAATGTGAATGAAAATAATTTCAACTTTCTCTATTTTGCAGATTAAAAATAATGATGTGGAGATAGATTTGAAACCCCTTCCATTTGGGTTTGAAGAAATTATTGACCGGGATGAAATTCCTTACGACGCCACACCAGAGGGCGGGGCACTGCCAGCTAAGCGCCTCGAGCGGAAGTTCCAGCAACTAGAAAACCTAGCAAAACCCGTTATGAAACTCGCCCAACCTGGTGACGTCATCGTAGATTTTTGTTCCGGGTCCGGACATCTTGGAATTCTCATTGCCTGTCTTTTGCCTGACTGCAAAATTATACTCCTTGAAAACAAGGAGGAGTCCTTGAAAATCGCCAGGGAGAGGGTCCACAAGATGGCGCTACGAAACATCCATTTTTGTCAGAGCAATTTGGATTATTTCAAAGGAAATTTCAACATAGGTTAATAATTATACATATAATTATATTGATTTTATATATGATTTTATATGATTCGTTTTACATAAAGTGATACAGTTTCTTAATTTTAATTATTTTATTTTAGGAACTTCTCTTCATGCCTGCGGAGTGGCAACAGATCTGGTGATCCGCCATAGCATTGATCGTGGCGCCATCTTTGTTTGCTGTCCCTGCTGTTACGGGTCAATTCAAGATTGTCACCACATCTCGTATCCTCGTAGTTCAATTTTCAAAAATGTCATCGACAAAAGGAGTTATTTGGTTTTAGGTCACGCGGCAGATCAGACGCACGATGAAGAAAACAAGAAAACGAAACAGGGCTACGAGTGCATGGCAGTCATTGACACGGACAGAAAACTACACGCAGCTCAGTTCGGATACTTTGTTCACCTGGCGAAACTCGTGCCGTCTACCTGCACGCCGAAAAATAATCTTCTTGTTGGAGTGCCTGCCTCTAGACAAAATGGGGATTGTTGATTTTCATAAAAATCAACATTTCGCGCCCTAGGTGGCGCTGCATGTACATAGACTGTATAAATAAATTTTATCATACCTTTTTGTATAGTTGAAATACAATTTTGTTGGAAACGAAAAAAAATTATTCCCCCTCCCCAAAAAATATTTTTTATTGATTCAACAAGAAGTATTTGGAAGTCCTATGCAAATAGTTCACTTCATTATTCAGCCTTCTATTTAAATATTTTGATTTTCCCGCGAAATTAAAGGTTGGTAACTTTCCCCTATAGTGTTGCCAACATGAGAACCTCGAATCCGTTTGTCTCTTTTTAAAACAATGCGAAAGACAAGGAGAGCAAAGTTGCGCCAAGGTACTAGATCAGACCAGACGAAATTTCCAAAATGGCGAAATTGGCACAAGCCTGAAAAATTCGTCTGTCCAATTTCAACTGGCGAGGTCTGCGCAAACCTGAGGACAGACTCGAGGACACAAGTTTCGTCGGTTTCGAGGAGGTTCGTAGACCCGAGGGTAAGCGAGGAAGAAAGATGACGACGCGATCGGTGCTGAGGCTCGTGCAGCCGAAGATGGTAGTGCCCCAGCTGCACAGGTACGCCTCGTCCATGTCGGCCTTCGACATCCAGCACAAAACTCCGGCCACGAAGAAGATCATGCCAATTCCAAAGGCACACTACGGTGGAAGGCATGCCGTCACACTTTACCTGGCGCTGGCATCGGTCCCGAGCTAATGGGATATGTTAAAGAGGTTAACTACTGTCCATTCCTCAATTTTCTAATTCAAAAAACCATTTTCCATCTCTGTCCTTTGTCCTTCGACAAATAAACCACCATGTCAAGGTCATTCATCAACTTCAACTTTTTCAAAAACATCAATTTATCAACTCCATAAACTATATCAAAAAAATTAATTTTCAAATATGAAAAATTTCAAATATAAGATAATTGTTTTGTGTTTATATTTGAAAATTTGAATTAAAAAACGTTAGATTTCGTTTAAATTTGAAATTGAAAAGTGTTGTTTTTTAGGTTTTCAGTTACGCCGGTGTTCCAGTAGATTTTGAGGACATTGATATCGACCCGAATGCAGACAACAACGACGACCTTGACTATGCGATAACCTCGATTCGCCGCAACGGTGTGGCGTTGAAGGGCAACATCGAGACCCGTTCGAAAGAAGCTAGCGTGATCTCGCGTAACGTCGCAATCCGTAACGAACTGGACTTGTACGTGAACGTGTTGCACTGCATGTCGTACCCGGGGGTTCCATCGCGTCAGAAGAACATCGACATCACCATCATCCGTCAGAACACCGAGGGCGAGTACGCCATGTTGGAACACGAGAGCGTCGAGGGCGTGGTCGAGAGCATGAAGATCGTCACGAAGTCGAACTCGGAGCGAGTCGCCCGGTACGCCTTCGAGTACGCCAAAAGACACGGCAGGAAGAAGGTGACGACCGTCCACAAGGCGAATATCATGAAACTCTCCGACGGCCTGTTCCTGGAGATCTCGAAGAAAATCGCCAAGGAGTACCCGGAAATCACCCACAACGACATGATCATTGACAACTGCTGCATGCAGTTGGTCTCGAATCCCCACCAGTTTGACGTCATCGTCACGACCAATCTTTACGGTTCCATCACTTCTAACGTTATCTGCGGACTGCTAGGTGGCGCTGGTCTGCTGTCGGGCAAAAATTACGGGGATCAGTACGCGATCTTCGAGCCCGGCACCAGGAACACCGGCAAGAGCATCGCCGGCAAGAACATCGCCAACCCGATCGCGATGCTCAACGCCGCCGTTGACATGTTGCGCCATCTGGGCCACAAGCAGCACGCCGCGGTTATTCAGAATGCTATTAATAAGACGATCGTTGAGGGCATCCATACTCGGGACCTCGGGGGCACTGCTACAAGCAGGGATGTTGTTGACAACATCATGAAGCACATTAAGAGTGACATCAAGACCCACCAGACTTTCTGAGGCGCCGACGATTAGTGGTTTCATAGCCAGGAAGACCCGAGGACCGCGCACAAATACCTTCAGAATAAGTTGAACCTTTTTCAAAGTTTTCAGACAATATGCCGTAACTGCCGATGAGATTGCTGAGCATTTTTCAATTCAGGGTCCTCAGGTCTTCGATCTTATTGTACAGAATAGCTTGAATAGTGTAAATATAATGTACGCGACGTTTGCGATAATAGTTTTGTTTCGAATTTGTATGTCCTGTGATTAATAAAGTGTTTCACGTTCCTCCAGGGGGGGTGTTCTATTTTGATCTCAAAAAACAATACATCAATTGGGGTTTTTAACCCCAGTTTGTTTTTCTTATATTTGTGGATACATCGTTAATGCCATCTTTGTTGCACCTATACGACTTACATTTCACCTTACGGATGAAGAACGACTGATGCAGATTGTTCTTTGCCAAAATTTTTATTAATGACGCAGGACTTAAACTCGTTTTTGATACAAACAACCTTTTATCTTGAAGGAGCCAAAGGACCCCGCACACATCATATGGAAAAATGACTTCATTTTTATATTTGTTCGTTATTTTGGGTAACGGATACTCGTCATTTTGTTATATAAAAAATGGCATATTCCACTCGTGCAAAAAGGAATTTTCTGCACTCGTACAACAATATAATCACGCGCACAATACTTTTTATCTGATCTACAGTGAAAAAGCAGTAAAAAATGAAATCGAAACAAAAAACCTGGATGGATTATAAGAGTAAAAATGACCGAGTTGCATAATTTATAAAATTACTAAAACCTAGCATACAAATTACACACAATATATCACAACGAAGAATGGCGGGAAATACAACATTGCAATTACAATCAAGTACTCTTAGCAGCCTGGATCTGTTTTCCAGCCAAACTCAGGGCGATTTGATTCTTATCAGGATTGTCGCTGACTTTGACGAAATTCGCCCCGGCAAAACCATCTAGTGCGAGCTTCTCCAGGAGGGTTTCTTCAGCAGGTTCTAGTTTTTGACCCAAATGTTTTAGGGCGTTGATAATCTCGCCCTTCTGTTGGTCACCAGCTTCCTGATTTAATTTTCCTAGTTTAATGTCGCGGTCGATCTCGGACATTTTTGCTCTAAGCTGGTTTGGTTCGCGTTTTCCAAACATCCGAATCACTGCGGGTGTTTTGAAAGCTGCACTAATTGCTGCTTGGATTGCCTTGAAAATCAATGTTGTTTTTGTTAACGATGGAAAAAGAATGATTTGCAGAATATTATTTAAAAAAATACCAATTGCATGGCACCAAGTTCGTCAATCAGAGAAACATTTCCAGAAGTCAGTCTTTGTAACCTTTCGTTAAATTCTCTCAGCTGTTCCATCGTTGATTCCTTTGCTTCGGCGTACGAATCTTCTCCCAGTTCTTCCCTGAATATGAAAATAAATTAATAAATCAAAGGAACAAATTTATTTGAGTAATAAAATAACAGAGAAAACTACCGATACAAAAATGAAACAAAAACAATACAAAATTATAACCTGCACTCTTCCAAATCTTCCAGTTCCTGTAGAAGTCTGTCAAGCTGCTCCTCGAGATTCTTCCGCAACTTTTCATTTTCTGCTTTTCCGTGTGACGTCATTTTTTAAATACTTCCACCAGTTTCCGTTAATTCAATCTTTGATTTTTTTTTATTATAGAAAACTCCAATTCTCGATTTGTTTACGTCCGGATGTCAGAATCAATGACTGTGAAAACCACAATACCTAACCTCAAAATCACGTTTTTCAAAATATATTCCCTTTCTCCACTTTACTCACAACCAAAAATCTAGAACTTGAAAAATAATGTTGTCAACAACATCATTCCATCTTTAACCTTGAAACAAGCAACTTCACCTTGACTAACCTTGGCAACCGAAACCAAAACATTACAATTCCGTACAATTTCAAATTTCCCGCCAATGGGTCTTTCCACATGACCTTTTCTGTTATGTTTCGGTTTGTCAACACGTGAAACAAAGTGAGGTTAGAAAAATGGTGCGGCACAGAAGGCCCGTCCGGGGCGGTAAACAAAAGTTCAACAAAAACGACCAGGATCGGTTCAAAAAGGCGAAACCAAAAAAAGGCAAGTTCGACATAAGGACCGCTCCTTACGTGAAGGAACGTCAGCTGAAAAATGAGGAGATTGAAAAGCGTCGGCGGAGGATCGAGGAGCAGCAGAAGCTGAAGAGGAAACGAATCGAGGAACGTCACGATGGAAGTTCCGGCGAGGAAGAGGAAGAGGAAACTGGGGCCAATTTTTTGGACTCGCTTTTGTCCACTTTTAAAACCGAGGGGAAAAAACGGTTGGAAGCCATCGAATCTTCTGACGAAGAGGACGAAAGTGAAGATTTAAGTGGTGAGGAAAAAGATGAAGAGATTGAAGAAGAAGAAGTTGATGAAGAGGAAGAGGAAAGTTTATTGAAAAGTGATGAAGAAACTGGAGAGAAAAGTTGTGATGAAGTTAACGAGGAAGAAGAAGAGATAAAAAAAGAAAAGGGGAAGAAATTAAAAAAGAGGACGAAATTGGATGATGAAGATGAGGTCAATATTGAGATCGAGGATGAAAACGAAGAAGATCTCGTGACAGAGAAAGAAGACGCTGGAGAAATTGAGGATCCTTTTTCTCTTCACCTGAAAAATGACCTTAGCGAAGGTCTTCTTTCTGCTGTTTCAAAAACGCCCGTTGAATATAATGTGGACAAACTCAATTGGCCAACTTTAGGTAAAAAATTATTATTAACATTTTTTATTTAAAAAAATCTTTCATTGTTCGTAGATAAAAAGGACAAAATTCTTCAACATTTTAATGTTTATTTTTGATGACAAAAGTACAATATTAATTTTCATTTTCCAGGAAATTTTGTTTGTATGATTCCAAAATACGAAGAAAAGCCAACAAAAAAAGCGAAACTCTCAATCCTGGAAGAGAAAACGTACACAAATCCAGGAAAAGTTCCAGAAAGGATCCACAAAGTAGACTTCAAAAAACTCCACATCAAATCACAAATAATTGGAAATCTCAGTCGAGCAAACATAAACAACATCAAAGAAGACATCTCGACCTCGAACCCCAGTCCTTTGACTAATCTCCAAAAGGAGCTTTTCTCAATCATCAACAACTATCAGGACCTTCTGTACATGGAACGAACTTTTGAAAATGCCGACGAGATTCGGTTTCTTTACTGTCTCCACGCTGTTAATCATGTTCTAAAAACCAGAACGAAAATTCTTCATCACAATGCTAAATTGCAGAAGATGAAGAAGGCGGCGCATTTGGTCCCTGATGAGTATCGCGATCAGGGATTGGTCAGACCAAAAGTCCTCATTGTTGTAAGTTATTTTTTTTATTTTATTTAATTTTTCCAATGAAAAAATGATTGCAAATAAAAAAAGCTCTACAGAATGACCTTAAAGATATTTTTCAAGGTCAACCAAAGATTGAAAACAAATTTTTGTTTACGTCTCGCAAAGTCATTTTCATAAGTTCAATAAATAAACAAATATTTATTGAACTCAATCGAATGACTTTAGAAAATATGTTTCAAGGTCATTCAAAGCAATTGAAAACAAATTTTTGTTTACGAATTTCGACCTTTGTTATGTTGCAAGGTCGCTGAAACGAAAATTATCAGAAACATTGAATGACCTTGAGAATCGTTTCTCAAAGTCAATAAATGTTCGTTCAATAAATGAATAAATAATTGTTGAACTTATTCGAATGACCTTGAGAGTATTCCTCAAGGTCAGTTTGATTGTAAACACATGAAATATAAATTTATATGCAAAAAAGTAATGTTGAATTTTACGTTTTTTAGGTTCCATTCAAGCATTCTTGTTTTCTGCTTGTTCAAACCCTGATCAACATTTTGATAGGCGAAGACAAGGGAGGTTCGGTGGTAAACAAAAACCGGTTCCTCGAAGAGTACTCCGGCAACGAACTCGCCCTGCCAAAACGCAAGCCAAAACCAGAAGATTACGAGTTGACCTTCAAGGGCAACGTCGACGACAATTTCAAGATCGGAATTTCTGTAACGAAAAAGACTCTGAAGTTGTACACGAATTTCTACCAATCGGACATCATCATCAGCTCCCCACTGGGACTGCGCGTTCTCATTGGTGCAGAGGGCGAGGAGAATTGCGACTACGATTTTCTGTCGTCTGTTGAGCTGCTGATCCTCGACCAATCGGAGCTCTTTTTGATGCAAAATTGGGACCACGTGATCCACCTGTTTTCTCACCTTCATCTTCAACCGAAATCTGCGCACGATACAGATTTTTCGCGCGTGCGCAGTTGGTGCGCCGCGGGGCTCACGAAGTTTTACCGACAGACTTTGATTTTCTCCTCGTTGCAGCTTCCTGAGATCCATTCGATCTTCAATAAACATTGCACGAATTATGCTGGCAAGGTACGTGTTTGTTTTTAACATTTTTTTGTTATTCTGATATTTACAAAACTTTTAAAAAGTTCGATTGTGTTTGAAAGTTTAGGAAAATCGTTATTTTAAGTTTTCAAAAACAAAGAACCGTTTATATTCGGATTCTGACATTGACTTGACATTCCAAAAATCGTTGTTTACATTCTGACGATTTTGTTATTGTTTGTATTCTGTTTCCATTTTGATATTTTCAAAATATTCAAAAAGTTTATTTACGTTTGGATATTTTGAAAAAAAAAACCGTTATTTTAATTCTTAAAAACAAACGTTTGTTTATATTCTGACTCTGACATTAACTTGACACTAACAAAATCTTTGTTTACATCCTCATGGCCTTGTTTTTGTTTGTACTTTGTATTCTTTCTCTATAATCCTGATATTTGCAAAACTTTCAAAAATTTGTTTAATATTTTAATATTTGAAAAAAAAATCATTATTTTAATTCTCGTAAAACGTTTGTTTATCTTCTGACGACTTTGTTTTTGTTTTTAGGTGAAGGTCATAAACAAGATTACTACAGGATCAGTATCACAAACAATCGTCCAGGTACCCATCCACTTCCAACGTTTCAAGGTTGGCTCCCCAACACAACTCATGGACGGCCGACTAGAATTTTTCAAAAAGAACATCCTGCCCCACTACAGAGACCCGATCATGAACCACACCCTGATCCTGGTTCCTTCCTATTACGATTACGTGGCCCTGAGGAATTTCATGAAAGAGGAGGAACTGAGTTTCGTGCAGATCTGCGAGTACACCAAGGACGCCAAGGTCGCCAGGGCCAGGGACATGTTTTTCCACAGCGACGCACATTTCATGATCTACTCCGAGAGGGCGCACTTTTTCCACCGTCGCATGATCAAGGGCATCAGACACCTTATCTTCTACGGTCCACCGATCAATCCTGGCTTCTTCTCGGAAATTTGTAACTTGATGCAGGAGAGCTATCAGAACCCCAAGGCTGGCTCTGACAGCAACATGAGTGTCCTGGTCATGTACTCTGAGTACGACATTTTGCAACTTGCTGCAGTCGTGGGTACTGAACGGGCGGGAAATATGGTGAAGAGTGACAAGGACGTCCATATGATCATGATCAAGGGCTGATGTTTTTGAACGGAAAATTTTTGAATTTTTTTTGCTGCTTAGAAAAAGATAACTGAGCGGAATGTTTGTTGTAAGACAAAGAGGTCCGAAGTGCCTGCCATTTCCAAGAAAAAATTAAAAACAGTTCCAACAATATATAATTTTGGAAATGTTTTTTTGTTTCATTCTGTGAAATGTTTTTCTTTTTCATTTTTTGAAATGTTTTGTTATTATTTTACATTCTCTGTTTTTTGATTGTGAATAAAATAACTTTGCTTTGACCTTGACTTTCAAGAATTAAACATTGTAGAAAATGTTTTTATATTGTTCTTATGTATCATTTGTATTTGAAAAGATGTAAATATTATGGAATCTAACCTAGAATTAGTAGTTTCTGTTTTTTGTACAAAAAAACGAGTTTTTGTAAATATGTACTTTTGCTAATAAAAGTATAGAATGTAAACAATGTGGTTTTACTTTCTTTACATTTCTAAACAGACGGGAAACAGGTCAATCTTGTTTTTTTTTCTACCTCCAAACGTAAACAAAGTTCGTCTTTGTTTACATCTTACTTTTTGGACTTTTGAGGTTATTTTTTAAGTTGGGTTTTTGGAATTTTGATTGTTGTTACTGGTTACTATTGTTTTTGTTGGAAAAAAGTCAAAAAGTGACGCCCAGCGCAGGCGCGCAGCGCTCGACCAATCAGAATTCAGAACAAGTCTGACGTATCAATTTAAATCTCCCCGTTTGAAGGTACGTTAGATTTAAAATCCGTTAAACCACGCGAGAACAGAGCCGAACAGAACGCCTCGAGTTTCGTGCAAAAACATAAACGGTCGTAGAACAAAAAACACAAAACAACCAAACAAATAAACGACAAAAGTAAACGCGAAAAGGAAAAACAAGTGAAAAAGGGAAAGTTTTTGACGGGAAACACAACTTTTGCGAAGTTTTCAAGTGCCGAGGGGAACAAAGAAAGGATGCCTTCAGATATGAGAAGCATCTCGTTTATTTTTCACCGCGAGGACGCCGCGGGGTCGCAAAATAATCCTAAAAGTCAGAAAAATCGACTGCGAAGAAGACTTCAGGACAAATTCGACAAGGAGGACAGTGCCTGCTCGAACAAAGGCGACAGGAGCTGGCAGAACATCTCCCAGGACTCTCGCAGGGTCCTTCGAAATGGCGCCGTAAGGATCACCAGGACCTGGTCCAATGTCAAATTGTCCTTGGATACTTTTTCACAGGTATTTAAAAAAACAACTTTTTAACAAATTCATTTTCTAAACAATTTTCATTTGTTTACATTTATCGTCCTTGAAAATTTTGTAGGACGACGAATGTGAATTTCAAAACCGACAATTTTTTTTGTTTATAAGTTTTTTTTTCAATGTCAAATTGGGCCTGAATAGTTTTTCACAAGTATTTAAAATCAACTTTTTAAAATTTATTTTCTCAACAATTTTTATTTATTTAGATTTATTGTCCTTAAACATTGCCAAGGACAAAAGTAAATTTTATCAAAACAAACTGTTTTTTATTTTATCAAACAAAAACAGATAATTTTTTTCTTTTTTTTTTTGTTAATAAGTTTGTTTCAATGTCAAAATGTCCTTGAATTTGTTTCCAAGGACATTTTTAACAACAAACAACAAGTTATTTGCATGAAAATAAGTTGTTTGTGTGAAAATAAATTTGTATTAAGGTAATGTCGAACTGGAAGTTACCGACATTACAGATTTCTTGATTATAAATTAATGATGTGATTGTAAATTAATTTAACGAGAAGAGGGCGCTGCCCTCAGTATTTTGCACAATCCTAAATGAAAAAATTGAATTTTCATAATTAAACATTGACTAATAATGATTTATAGTTTTTGAAGTGGAGGTTATTCATAGAAATCATTATTTGTTTACATCTTGCAACAGAAAATGATGTTTTATTATGCTACAAATTCTCTCGTTATTGCAGAACCGCCCTCTTCTCAGTTTTTTTAAAAAATAACAGTTACTGTAATTTTATTAAACAAAGTCCGTGGTAGCAGACTTTATACATCACCTTAAAATGAATTCAAAACGAATAGAAAAAGAAATAATTTTATTTTACATTTACAGAAATTTAAAACATCAACAAAGAGGTGTCACATTCTTGAAGAGCAATTTACGCCAAAAAATTGTAACCTCCAGACCCCTCAGACGAGGTCCCGCGACCTTCTTGGACGAACGCCAACAAAGCTGTACAGTCCTTTTGGAATTGAGTCGCCGCCAGCTTGGGACCGCGAGTTCGACAAAACTCCGACCAACGCCGTGCCAAAACTCTACCAGAACAAAACTCAACGGTTCTTCAAACTCTTTAAGGAGAAGAGTTTCTACGGCCTGCGATCGTTTTAAGTTCCATTTCTTTTTGTGCCTTTTTTTTTTTTACTTTGACCTATTTTTGTATCTCCATCTTCTGTTACATTTTAAATCTTCGATCATTATTTATACAACTTTCCAAATTTGATTTCTTTTGTCCGCTGAAAAAGAAACGAGATTATTTATCATTAGATTTAAATACTTTTAAGATTTTTGTTATGCTTTCTTTTTTATATGGAATTATTATTTTTTGGTATTATTTAAAATTTGCGTAATTTGTATCTAATTGTTTTTCGATGTACTTACAGATACAAAGGATTATTATTGTACCTTACATTCCATTCTGTAACGAGAAAAATATAATTTTTTCGTTTTCTACAGCTCGCAATTCTGTCGTTGGCAAATGTTTCGCTCAGTCTGGTTTACCGGTTTGGAGTGTTTTTCAAGGTAGTGCTGGTGGGCTAGAATTGCAACGTTTCTGGCACCTATGGCGCTCATTTCCATCGCACTGGCTGCCCACTCGATCGCATTCACAAAGTACAAAAATTCGTGCAGGATAAATTTGTCCTTACGATATTCCGTTGAGTATTTTGGATACGCCTTCCATCGAATTTCGTCGTCCTTCTGAGGCTGAAAATGAAGACCTTTCATTTTTAATTTAAACTTAATTAATTTAAGTGATCCTAATTTAAATTATAATTAGGGTCAACCGGAGTAAAAGTGACAAGGATGAACATGACGTAACTTTTATGATTTTCAACATTTTCATATTTCAAATCATTTAAAAGAATCATTATTAATCAATACAATGTATACAATGAGAATCGAAGAAAATTTTATTCATTTGTATAAAATATGAGGTGTCACTCATACCCTGGTTGATCCTACATAATATAAAAACAAGACTTAAATTATGTTCATGTTAATAAACATTTACATGTTTTTTATATAAATCAAAACTGGTTTTCTAAATAAAATTTCTAAAATACAAAAAAATATTTCCTGTTCCTTTGTATTTTATTGTACCTTGTTGAATATTTTGGAAAGATAATCATCAGTCAGAGGTTTTCTGCTGAAAAGTTTCCAAACAGGATCACCTTTTTCGATTTTGTTCCCAAAAACAGAAGAAAGTTTTGATACGGAATTGATCACAGTCACGTTAGGATCGCAGCTTAGGATTGATCCCAGAGGGTCTTTGAGACCGAAATGCAAACTGTTGAGTTTGGCTTGGGCGAACGTTGTGACCGTCGTTTGGTACTCGCCAAAGAATGTCAGGTCCAGGTACTCTGGGAACTGTTCGAACGCCAGTCGGTTCTCCTGGTCAGTCGTTTGTGGTGCTGCTATTATTACAATATTATATTTCTCAGTCAACATATTTCCAATAGCTGCAAGAAAACAAAAAGCCACAAATTAGAAGAACTCTATGTTTCGTTTTTTTTTTTCAAATTTCTAACTGAATTTCCTTCAAACGTTTCGTGTCACATTTTAAAAGCCAATATTTGCACATACAATTTGGTTTCGTGTTGTAAAACAGTTCGTATTCGAAAGTTGCATTCTTCCCCAAGTACCGAACTTTTTCAACCACTGAGGGAATCACTCGCACGTTTGGATTTTGTCTAATCAGATGCTCTGCAACCTAAAACGAAATTTTCACATTGAAATTTAATTACATAGAATATTTTTTGGTTTTTTATTAGTTATTTTATCTCACTTGATAATTTCCTCCCTTGACCGACCAAAGTCCACTGGTAGCTCCAGCAAGTGAAACCATACCAACGAACGAATGAACGTCGAAAACTTCCTGGCCATAATTCACAACCACGGTGGACTGTACGAGTTCTTCAATTATTTTTGAAGAGTATCCTTCGTCCAACAGGTGTTTATTCAACGACGTCTGTAGAAGCTGCGGAAAATCTGTGTTCATAGCCGCCAACAGATCATTGACATTCTCAAAACCGTGGCCCTCATCCTGCAGGGCGTAGATGTTTTCAAAATCTGTCAGGATTGAGTTGACGTACCTAAAAATAATTGTTTCAACTGTGTAAAAATCATCTTACAAGTTTGATATAAGAAAAAAAAAAAAAAAATTGAAACAAAAATTGAAACCCACAGGGACAAAAATATACGTGAGAAAATATATCAGTAATATATTTTTCATATAAATAAAATATAACGTATAACATTATTGGGTCTATAAAATTTATATTTGTATAAATATAAATGAATAATAATAATAATTATTATTATTATATTTTATAATAATATATATAATAATAATTTATAAATGAGTTATTTGTAGAATATAATGGAATATGTAGAAAATATAATATAGTATAATATATAAATATATATTCGATATAGAAAATATACGTAAATATATTTTCATTTTATAAAACGTTATATGCCACTTTATAAATAATTTATTAATGTTAGTTATATATAAGTTATATATAAGTTATATTTAAAATATATACAGATATTTATAGAAAATATTATATGGAAATATAAAAATCTATATACTATATATAATTTTATACGTAATATAGAAAATATACGTACAAATATATTTTGAAAAATATTTTTGCCCGTGTGGGAAATCAGACGAAATGAACCAATTTTTTCGAAAGACGACTGTGCAAATTTGTTGACAAGTTTTTGTTTTTGTCAATTGTCAAATAAATGTTAAATCTCAAACCTGAATAAATAATAAGGTTGCAATCCATATCGATAAACCAAATCAAAATAATTCATAAAATCATATTCACTTTCAGTGAAGACAAATTTTTTCCCGTTCCAAACTCCGGCAAGATCGCATATGGAATCTGTCCTCTTTTCCAATCCTAAAAATCATCATCATGAAATAACCAAAATCAAAAATAAAAAAACCAAAACCAAATATATGTTCAATCAAATCAAATTATAACATCAAATAAGAAAGTTCTAATTTTTACCCAAAAGTTGTACGAAATCTTCCATATATTTATTCCTCGGGTGAATAATCGAACCTCCAGATTCATACTTTTGACCTTGAACTTCGACCGTGGCAAGTCGTCCTCCAATTTTGTTTGACTCGAAGAGGTCAATTTGAAGGTCCCCTTGAAAAAGTTCGGTCAGAAAATGTGAGGCTACTGCCCCTCCAATTCCACCTCCAATTATTGCTAAAATGATAACAAACAATGTCAAAAGGTCAAAAAAAAAAAACAATTCCTAACAGAAAGAAATTCAAAAATGTAAACAAACAATAAACAGTAACCTACGACAGAATGAAACAAAAATTGTAAACAAAAACAGAAAAAGAAAAGAAACTAAAATTGTAACATAAAAAATACCAATTTTTGGGTGCGGAATTTCTTCGGAAGTACATAAATTGAAGACAAACCCGACGATGAGGAGTGACCTCCAGAGGCAGGACGCTGGCACCATTTTGTTGCAATTCAAAATTTCGCAGGACAACAACAATTGTCGGCCAATCGGAAAACGATTGAATGAAAGGTTCACTTTACACTTTGGAGACCGCCATTTGGCGAGTTTTTGTAATCTTTTGACACCCGAACTGGACCGAATTTTGTCGACCGTTCTCGTCGATGATAAAACATAACCTATTAGGCGGTGACCTTGACGTACTTTCGCGCGAATCACGCGTTCCAAATTCAGTTCAAAGGTGATTAAAAATCGGCATCGTTTCTTTTTATATTGCCAATCAACCGTTCAATTTCAAGCACATCTTGCCAATGTCAAATTTCATAACAAATGAATAAACAACAACAAACAAATTTTTCAAAACAATTCTTCAAATTTTTCATTTTTTGGAGTAACCAAAATAAAAACAAACAACATTTACGGTGTCACAAATTACAAAATTTTTCAACATTGTGACCTTGAACGATAAATGTAAACAAACAAACTTTTGATTCCCAAAATGTTTGTGTTCTAAAATTAATTGATAGGAAAATAATAAACAAAATAATTTCGTCTTTGTGATTCTTAGAATTTTTTTGACTTTTGTCTATTGTGACCTTGAGGAAATGTAAACAAACAAACTTTTTTGTTTTCAAATTTTTTTTCACGTTCTACAATTAATTGGTAGAAAAATAAACAAAATAATTTTGTTTCCATTGTGATTTTTAGAATTTTCTGGTTTTTGTATGTTGTGACCTTGGGGGAATGTAAACAAACAAAAATTTTTTGTTTCAAAAAAATGTTTACATTACAAAATCGGTCAGTTGGAAAATGATGAAAAAGGAATTTTTTTCTTCGTCTAATTTGAATCTTGGACATTTTAAGATTTTCTAAGTCGAAGGCACTATCTTTGTTTACTTTTGTTTTCGTCTAAAATCGATATGGATTTTAATCAATGACATCGGCGCCTGACCGTCACGTGTCGTCGGCCACCTGGCGGCGACTTTCGGAACCACCCGAGTCATATGATCGACGACACGAACGTCAAAAATTAGGGCGAGTCCGGGTTCGACGGATGGGTCTGTCTCATTGAAACAACTTAGTTGGGTATTTATTCGTCGCTTAATTCAACCTCCGAAATGAAGGGCTGTCTTTTCAACATCGACGGCGGGTATTTGGAGGGCCTCTGTCGCGGTTTCAAGTGCGGAATCCTGCAACAGACCGACTACCTCAATCTCGTCCAGTGTGAAACCCTCGAAGGTACCTATTTTCCACTCCCAAAATCACAATTTCAAATACAAACAATATCCCAAACCTGCCAAATTTTCACAACCAACTTCGGATCCCTTTTATTGATTTTAGGTTAGGTTTCTGACTGTCCAAAATTGTCCTCACGTCAACTCCTTTTTTTTATTTCTTCACCCCTTTTAGGTTATATTGATTGTTTCAATTTTGAATTGAAAAAATAAATCTATCAACTATTGTTTGAAATTTGATTATAAGATGTAAACAAATGACGAATTTGTGAAATTGTGTAATAATATTGGGAGTTGTGTCGGTAATGATTGTTGATATTTTTGTTTTTCGTTTTTAGATCTGAAATTACATCTGGCAGGGACTGATTATGGGAGTTTCCTGTCAAACGAGCCGTCGCCCTTGGCTGTGAGCGTGATCGACGATAAATTGCGCGAGAAGCTGGTGGTGGAGTTCCAGCACCTTCGCAACCACTCGGTGGAGCCGCTCTCGCAGTTCCTCGACTTCATCACGTACAGCTATATGATTGACAACATTATTCTACTCATCACTGGCACTCTCCATCAGAGACCTATTTCTGAACTCATCCCCAAGTGTCATCCCCTGGGGAGCTTCGAACAGATGGAGGCTATTCACGTGGCTGCCACTCCTGCTGAACTTTATAATGCTGTTCTTGTTGATACTCCATTGGGTAAACAGAAGAACTGCTTTTAAAAACAATTGTTTTCATGGGACATGCTGTACAGTCAAAATTAATTATTTCAAATGATTAATTATAATCATTTTTACAGTTTATGACTAATTTTGTAATATATTGTTATCGTTAAGTTGATATGTCATATGTATATTCTGTTTCTCTTGCTCAATTTAGTTAGTTTGTTTTTTTTTTTGACAAATAATTTAAAAAAATAGTTCATTCAGTGGCTTTGTATATCTTGGGAGAAGCGTTTGACTGTAACAAAATGAATTTTGACTGCATATTGTTGACAGACAATCGGAACAAAAATTATTAGTTTGACACAATTAAAAAAAAATAAAAATAACAAAATAAAAAAAATTGTGCAAGAGAGACAGAATATAAATATGACATATCATCTTAATGCCTATCTAGAAAATTATAATCCCTAAATTAATTACTATATTTTCAAGATTATTTTATGCAAACTTGTAGGTTATAAAAATTATTTATAATTTTGTCTGGAAATTCACAATTAGTTTAAAATTGAATCTTGCATTTTCGATCGCCATAAACAATTTGGCAAAGTATGAAAATGTTTCACAAATATTTGATTTCTAATTATTGTAAAAGTGCATTTTTATGATATCATTTTGCTCAATTTTTAGATTGAATATCTCGGTTTAGAAATAGTTTTCTAAAAAGGTCTGACTATTTTGCTGAATTGCATGTCCCACCTAAAATATTAGTTGAAACTATTTTTCAAATCTTAGCTGAGAAAAATGTATTTTAGTTTGGATTATTTTGATTTCAAATGTCTTTTGTATCTTTTAGCTCCATTCTTCGTTGACTGCATCTCTGAACAGGATCTCGACGAGATGAACATCGAGATCATCAGAAACACATTGTACAAAGCATACCTGGAAGCTTTTTATAAATTCTGCGAAGACATCGGAGGCACAACTGCTGAAACCATGTGTGAAATTCTCGCTGTAAGATTGGGGCATTCTGTTTCCTATTTGTTTATTAAAAATAAATATTATAATAATCTACATTTACCTTATATATAATTGTAATACTTCATATCAACTATTCATTAATTGTAATAAGAATTGTACATTTTGTATTATGTATCTCACAATCGTTTCTTTTACTACTCACTTTTGTATACTGTAAATTTTAAATTATTCGATTTTCTAATTAATTTCGTATCAAATTACTTTTGGCATATTCATATTTGTATTATAATTGTTCGTATATTAATATTCATATTAAAATATATTCTTAATTTTGTAGTTTGAAGCTGACAGGCGAGCAATAATTATCACAATCAACTCTTTCGGGACAGAACTTGGCAAGGACGATCGTGCAAAATTGTATCCCAGGTGTGGCCGATTGAACCCCGACGGTTTGGCTGCTCTGGCTCGAGCTGACGATTATGAACAAGTCAAAGCCGTGGCTGAATATTATGCAGTAATTTTATCACATATTTCAAATTCCAAAAAAACCAAGAAACCATTTCAATTTCGTCGTTACTAATTTTTATTTTTATTCTTTTTAGGAATACAGCGCCCTCTTTGAAGGTGCTGGAAACAATCCGGGAGACAAAACTTTGGAGGACAAATTTTTCGAACGTGAAGTAAGACGGAGAAATTGTTGGAATTATAAATACAAATTGAATACAAATTAAAATATTTAATTCCTATTTATATTCAGTTCATAATTAAAATATTAAAAATAATTTTGATCGATAAAACAATGTTATCTTAAATGATACAAAAACTCATTTGTAGAATATAAATTTTTATATCAATGTTAATTATTTTAATGTTTATAATCTGAATTTATTTGTAATTAATGTTTTCACTTAAACAATCGATTTCTTTTCTTTTTCAGGTTTCTCTAAACGTGAATGCATTTTTGCAACAGTTCCACTTCGGTGTGTTTTACAGCTACCTGAAGCTGAAGGAGCAAGAATGCCGCAACATCGTCTGGATCGCGGAATGCGTCGCACAAAAGCACCGCACCAAGATCGACAATTACATTCCAATATTTTAATAAGTTTCTTTGAGGGGCCCTCGAATCAACGAACCTCCCAACAATTGTAGATTTATCAGTTCATGTGTATAAACTTTGTTGTTATGTTACGTTACGTTCAGCCGATCAATTCCCGATTTTCTGACGTTGAATTTTGTTTCCCTTTTTTCATTCCCCTCAAATTTGAGATTTTATCTTAGAAAATTCATCAACTTTTAATCGACTTTTGATTACGGTTCAAATTTTACAAAAACTTGTTTTAAAAAGTTTTTTTATTAATTTTCTATCTGGTTTGAAATCGGTTTTGATTGAATGGTAACTTTAGAATTTATTTTGAGCATTTTTCAACCGACGGAAAGGAAGTTGAGTTTTGAATATTGTTAATCGTTACGAAAATTCAACGTCCCACAAGAAACTTGGTGTAACAAGAAAATATTATCATTGTAAAAAGCAGACGAATGTCGATTGGTATAGCCATACAGATTATTCAAATTAAGCATTAAAAAAAAAAATAATAAAGTATTATAATTGTAAAATTCCACATAAGAACAAACTTGACGTTCTTTTTTCTCTACGTCATTTTTTCTGTTTACTTTGCAGCTTCTTTGCTTTTTATTTTTAAAAGGAGAACAAATTGTAGATTTGAAGTGGAAACGAGCAGTTTGAGATTTTTTGTTCCGTTCTTCACTCTTCGTTTTTACATCGTACTTTTGATTAGCTTTCGTTCGCGTGTGCAGTTTCAAGTTCCGCAGACTTTTCAACATTCCGCGAACAATTTTTCTTTCACTTTTTTTTTGTTGCTTAATGTTTTTATAAATCGATTATCATTTTTTGTAACGTCAATTTAAATCTAATTTTTATTTTGCGATACTTGACAATTTTTTTATGATAGCGTAGTTTCGCAATTTCTGCAAATTTTTTTTCGCTGACAAAACAGTGACTTTACTAAGCACATGATTCATCATTTTCAAAACTGATGAATCCAAACTAAAAATCTCGACTGATAGTTTCATATTTTATGTATTTCAGTTTCCAATTTAGATGAGATTAAAAATAATTGTTAACGATTTAAGAAATAATGTTCTTTTTTTTCTTCTTAGAAATAGAAAAATTCTCGTTCCATAAAACACAAGCCTGCGTTGCGCATTTCTGTTCTTTATTTCTAAATTTATTATTTCATTATATTCAAAGTTGTAAATCAGCGACGACAAATAAGTGCTTTTTTCCCTTCACTTTTATCCTTCGAGATGCTATATATGAAAAATTAAATTTTTACATTCTATTTGAGAGAAGGAACTATAACTAATTGAAAATTAAAAAGGTTGGAATTTAAAAAACGAAGGTAAGAATAAATGGACGAACGAAAAGGGAAAAGAGAAAAATTGGAAATGCAGAAATAGCACGTTGAAAATGGAATCAAAATTGACAGGGAGTATTTGCAGAAAAGCCATAAACCCACAAAAGCAGTCTATTAATAGGTTTCTCGTACTCCGGTGTATGAGAATCGTAACAAAAAATTGCTAGCCGAGTTGAGGAGGGGAAATAAAATTTAAAAGGCAAAACCGATTCGCCACTTGATTCACAAGAAGGACTAGGCTGAAAGAAGGGAGACAAAAAAATGAGAAAGGAGAGTAAAAAAGTAGCCAGCGAGTTGTAAGAAAAAGTTCAAGAGTAGCGGTTGAAGAGTGGGCCCTGGTTAACAATGAAGATCATACGTCTAAACAGATGGCTTCGAGCCGACCACATGGCCAGACCGCACTTCAACTAAATTTAGGCGCGGTTCCCTTAAAACGGGTTTTAAATGTCGATATTAGCTCCGATTCTGTGGTTTAGAGCCAAAACGAACGAATCTATAAAGGTCTCAGCAAAATATTGCTTCGAAAACCCTGGACCCTGGTTAGATAAAACAATGCACGAGACATTTGTTGAGAAATAAATACATAAATCAACGAACAAATAAACAAAACAAATTTTTGAAGAAATTAATAATAAACTATAAAAAAAAAATCTAACATTTTCTTCGATTTATCAAAACAAATCAGGTTTTGTTTACTTTTTTTGAAGTTTTCTTTATATTTATTTGAAGTTTGTAAAACATCGAATGATGTTTGTTTACAAATTTGTCTTAGAAAATTAAAAAAATTAAACATTTTTCCAATATTTTAGAATAGTCTGTTTTTGTTTAATTAATTCAAGTTTGTTTATATTTATTTGCAGTTTAAAAAACATCAACAGAAAATTTTTTACAAATTTTTCTTGAAATAATAAACAAAATGGAACATTTTCTTCAATTTTGTAGAATAATCAGTTTTTGTTTACTTTGTTGAAGTTTTGTTTATATTTATTTGCAGTTTGCAAAACATCGATAGAAATTTGTTTACAAATTTTTCTTGGAAAAATAAACAAAATAGAACGACATTCTATCCGATTTATCAAAACAATCAGTTTTTGTTTACTTTTTTGAAGTTTTGTTTATATTTATTTGAAGTTTGCAAAACATCAATAGATGTTTGTTGACAAATTTATCGTGGAAAAATTAACAAAATATATCATTTTCTTCTATTTTTTAAAATAATCTGTTTTTGTTTATTTTTTTTAAAGTTTTGTTATATTTGTTTGAAGTTTATAAAAAACCAATTTTTTTCAAAACAATCGGCTTTTGTTTATTGTTTTCAAAAGAAAAACACTGTTCGCTTGTTTGAAGTTTTCAAAACATTATAAAATGATTGTTTACACATTTTTCTGAGAAAAACAAGCTATGTACAAAATTTCTCACATTTCGTTTTCAAACAATCAGTTTTTGTTTATTTTTTTAGAAAAACAAACTTCTTTTTTTTTCTTATATTTCTAATATAAAAATATATATAATATATATAGACTATAAAAATAATATAAAAAATATGTATATTTCTTCTTTTTGTTTATATTTTTTCCAAGTTTTAGATGTACAACGTTGTTTACTCATCTGAAGTTTTCAAAATATGACATCATATTTGTTTAGAAATATTGTTCGTAAAAAACAAACTTTGTTTCGAACTTATTTTTCCGAGAAAAACAAACAATCTCCAAAACTCCTCACAATTTTTTCAAAACAATCAGCTTCTGTTTACTTTTTTCAGAAGAACAAACTTCTTTCAAATTCATCTTATTCAGATTTGTTTGAACTTCCAGAAGTACAACTTTGTTTACTTATTTGAAGTTTTCAAAATACTATCACATATTTGTTGACAAATATTCTTTCAAAGAACAAACTTTATTTTGTATTTACAAAAACAACTTCAAGTTTATTTTTTTTTTTTTTGAAATATTTTCTACAACAATTTTGTCAACAAAAAAGTATTCAAAAAATCTACTCGGTTCAGTTACGACGATTTTCAATGGATAATCGAAATAGATAAGAAAGGCAGGCTGCGGGAAGAAAGAAACGATCAGAGCCAAGGGAAAAGTGAAGAGCTGCTGCCAATGGAAAAAAAAACGTTTGATGCAAAAACCGCGGGATGTGAGTTGTGTGAGAAACTATGGCGCGAGATAGCCGGGTGAGTGTCGGTGACCCGTGCGCGGCCGCTTATCTGACCGCTGGCGTTATTCAGAATCAATTATTTGCGTAAAGCCGCGCGATCCGCTGCTCGACGCGCGGCTTGAGACGAAGCACGCTCGCAGGCCAAAATAGAGTGCGCGCATTCCGCGATCGCAGTCTGTCCCGCGCGCGCTCTAACACTCCATCCCAAAATTTTTCGCTCCTTTTCCACAATCATGGGCGCACTTTTTCTCATACGATTTTTGTTCATTCTCTCAGCCGTCTGTCTTGTACAAAGCAGAGAAATCACGTAAGTCAACAAAAACTCATTGTTTCTCATTTTTTACCATATTTCTATTTCCGTTTCTTTTTGTTCAACTATTATTAAATTCTCTCCAATCAATTATTTCTATAAACAAAAATTTATATATTTATTTTTTTAGTCTACAAATAAATTTATCAATACATTTTTGATTATTTATTATTCTTTATGTATTTTGTTTTTGTTTATATTTTCGTTTACATACGTTTGTTTATTTTTTTAAGTTTACCACTTTTTCTTTTGTTTACATCTGGTTTATTTTCATCTGGCTGACATGTTTCTTTGAGTTTGAAATTCGTTGTTCAAGTTTCTGGATTTTTCTTCGGGCATGTGGGTTTTTAGAATCGAGAACAAAATCATATACGATTTTCTGTCAATATCAATTACGTCTCTGGCCGCGATAATTAAATTATAATCGCTAGCAAAAAAAAACATGCGAAGCGATTGTCAACACATTTGATAGAATAATTGGAATCGGCATTATAATTGATACTTTACTTCAATTAGCCCTCAATTCTGCATGATTGCAATTTATTAATCGCCCGCTCGTGGCAAATCGCTTTGCGTTTTGCATCACTCCCCCCCTCTCTCTCATTTGCTTTGTTTACAATTCTTACCGTTTGGTATTAAAAAATATTTGAAAAAGTTAAATCAAATTTTTCTAAATTTATTTATTTTTATACATTTTTAGCTATTTTTATTTATTTTCAGTTATTTTCATACATTTTTCATTTATTTTAATATATTTTTATTTTATTTTATAAATTTTTGTTTACTTTGATTTATTATTATTTACATTTTTATAAATGTTTATAAATTTTTTAAATCTACAATGGTGGTAAAATTATAAACAAACAAAATTTTGAAAATGTAAACAAAGTGAAAAAGTGAGATTGTAAACAAATCGTGGTTGGTTGAAATGTTGAAAATTTCTAAATTTCTTATTCTAAGTTCATTTTTTCTAAATTCTATCTAAATTTTTTATTTTTATACGTTTTTAGTTATTTGTATTTATTTGTATTGAGTTGTATTTGTTTTTATTCATTTTTATTTACATTTTTATAACTGTTTATAAATTTTCAAGGTTTCTTTAATCTACAATGGTGGTAAAATTGTAAACAAACAAAATTTTGAAAATGTAAACAAAGTGAAAAAGTGAGATTGTAAACAAATCGCGGTTGGTTGAAACGTGAAATGTTGAAGGAAAATGAAAATATGAAATGCGGGTTGTTTTTAGTCACGAAGACATCAAAGATGCGATGCTGAGTTTGGTGCACATGATGAGAGAGAACACGGAGAAGTTGGAGCGACATGAGGCGCGCGAGCGACAGCTCGGCGAGCAGACCAAAAAGGCGCTCGCCATGTTGACCAAGCGAGTCTCCACCGCTGAGAGCCTCAAGCTCCTCGAAGAACGGATCATTGGTCTGGAACAGATGATGATTCAGGTGTCCCATCTATTTATGGATAACTTCCCTCCCGACCGCAACATTTTCTTTTCATTTTTATTTCCAACAAAGAAATTTCGTCTTAAGATTTTAAGCAATTTGACGGAACGCCATCTGCATCTGAAATATCTAAAATAACAAATCAAAAATGTGCTTTTAGTTTTTTTTAATAACGTTTGTCCTTCAAATAACCTTTTTCAATTTCGTTTGATTTGAAACAAATCTGTTTTTCAAGTTTTTTTTATTTGTTTTGTTTTTTTAATAAACAAAAAAAACAAAGTTTGTTTTCTAGATGACCTTCTGCAAAATTGTTTTGTTTTGATCCAAAATATGTTTTGAAAATTTGTTTGTTTAGATTTTCAAAGAAATATCAACAAATCCAAAAACGAATTTTTTTTTTTCAATCAATTTTGTCCTTCGAATGACCTTTTACAATATTAATTGTTTCGAAAAAAATCCGTTTTATTGTTTCATTTTTTTCAATTATTTTGTTTTTCTTCGAAATATAAACAACAACAAAGTTTGTTCTCTAGATGACGTTCTGCAAACTTGTTTTGTTTTGATCCCAAATATTTTTTTAAAACTTGATTCTTTTTGTTTATTTAGATTTTCAAAGAAATATCAACAAATAAAAAACGTATTTTTTTTTTCTAATCAATTTTGTCCTCCAATTAACCTTTTACAATATTGATTGTTTCGAAAAAATCATTTTTATTGTTTCTTTTTTTTAATTATTTTGTTTGTCTTCGAAACGTAAACAACAACAAAGTTTGTTCTCTAGATGACCTTCCACAAACTTGTTGATTGTTTTTTATTTTGGTTTAATTTTGTTGTTTGATTTTCAACAAGTGTTTGTTTGTAGAAGGACCAAAGAGAGAGGGTTCAGTTAGAAAAAATGTCGGAAGCGATGAAAGCATTGGAGCAAAGGCTAAGCAGCAGGATAGGCGACGTGGAGACGCTGGCGTTCGAAATGGGCAGCGGGGTAGGCAAACTAAACAACAAGGACGGGTCCCAAGAAATCATGGACAAACTTAAGGACACTGAAAACATGCTCAACACCAACGTTGCCAAATTGGAAGCCGGCTTGGACAATGTCAAACATGTCATCACTCAACAGACAACCGGTCAAAATTCAAAAATAAATGATGTTTTCAATCAGGTACAACAAAAACCAATCAAATCAAAATCGAACAAATAAAAACAAAAAACCAAAGTATGGGCCAGTAATACAAAGTTGAACCAAACGATTTGAATGTGATTTCGATTGTTAAGGTGATATGATAACTATTTTTATTAAATTATTCGTCACAAAATGATAAATCAGAAAATAACTAAATTGTGCGAGAGAGACAAAATGCCTCTGTGCCATTTCACCTTAATGCTTGACATTTTTGACCTTGGTATTGTTTTTGTACAGATCCACGATGTACAATCCGGTCTGAGTGGAATTCAATTATCCCTGCAAAAACTTGAAGAAAAGAGTGGCAACAGCGAGACCGGTCAAGGCGATCCTATGAATTTCGGCGCTACTCTTGAGGAACAAAATAGGGCCCTCGCAAGAGTCGCTACCCTTTTGGAAGAAACTTCTATGAAGGTCAAGGAGTTGCCTGAGTAAGATGATTCAAATTAATCATAACAAAAATAACAAAAAATGATAATTTATAAATGCATGCATATATTTCGCATATATTTATATATCTCTTTTTGTATATATGAATATATATAAAAATTCAATCCTAAATTTGTTTCAAATTAGTCCAAAACTGTTTTTGGTTCCAAAAAAAATAATAATAACAACAATAATAATAATGATAATAATAATAATAATAATAATAATGTATAAATATATGTTTTTATACAATTTATTTATTTATAAATATCCCCTTTTTGTATATATAACTGTTTTTTGAAACCAAACATGAACAAACAATAAGAATAATAAAAACAAAAATAATAATAATCTATAAATAAGTATTTTTCATAAATTTTATAAATCTCTTTTTGTATGTACAAGTATATATATGAATTATTTATAAACATCCAAAATGTGTTTCAAATTAGTGCAAAACTGTTTTCCGGTTGTTACAGAACAAGGATTGTGGAAGCGTTACTAAACGACACCCAGTCGACGTTGCACGAAACCAAACACGTGCTAAAAGATTTGGTTGTGCAAGAAATTCACGACGTTAAAGATAAAGTGACACAATCAAAAAGGGAAACTAAGGATTTAATCGACGGATTGAGGTCAATTTTCATCTTTCATTGTTTCGTTCGGCTATTCATTTTCCATACCTTATATAACTGCAAAGATACTCGATTCACGTTTAAAAAACAATATTCTTCTTTTCATAAAAACAATAGAAACAAGAAATTCAAAGTTATAAAAATTTGAATCAATGTAAATTGTAAAACACAAACTTTGTTTTTATAATTTAGATCTGACCTGAGCACCGATGTCAGAAAGGTCAACGAGGAGATCAAGGACCTCGAGAAAGGTCAGATGGTCATGGTCTCAATGGCGGACCACGTTTTGGACACGAAAAAGAGGGTCGAATACGGCGTCCACCAAATTCTCTTGGAAGTTGGAGATTTGGTGAAAACCCACGGCAGCATTATCAACGATACTCTCAACTCGAGATTCGACGGGATCTCAAATGATATTATGGATAACCAGAATGGGGGCATGGCGAATTTGACTTTGAAAATGGAACAGGAAATGAACCAGGTTTTGTTATGTTTCAAGATGTGAATGAAAAAAAAAAGTTAAGTTACATTGGGCCGGTTGATTGATTTGAATTTTGTTCTCAAGGTTTGGAGACAAATCAATGCCATGTACCAGCAGATGATGGAGAGTGCAAAGGCACTGCAGAAACTTCACGACCAGAGCGAGGCTTATGTCGCTGGAACTACTTCCACGATGGGTGGAATGGAAAGCAAAGTAAAAAAGCTTTGAATTTTCTGAATTTTTTTCTTTCTTTTTTTAATAATTTACATTGATCACAATGTCTAATCCATAATGTCTAAAAGGAGCGATGTCTAATGATTCTTTTGTCCAATATATTAAAAAAATTCTCATCAAGATGAGGAGGACGTACAGCTCGGCAAAACAGTCAGAACTTTTTTTTTTCATTTTTAATTATATAAATCTACCAACACTGATATTGAATTTAGAAAAAATGATGCGTACAATAGATATATTAATCATGCATTTTTACAATAGTTTCAAATCAAATATCTCGAATTCGAATTTAATAAAATAAATAATCTTGAAAGTAGTATGGAGTGATTTTTTAGACAGACATTAATATATTACAGAATTAATTATAAAATATTACAATCATTATAATTTATTATCATTTGAAATTTGAAATTTTGACTCTACTGTATGTCCTATTATATTATAATTATAATTATAGATATTGTTATATCAAAAAATTTATTGTCATAATGAAATTCTTTTTGTTACCAGGTTGGCGAGATAACAAAACGTATGTTGGAAGTGGATGAAAATTTGAACTATCTTTTGGGTCGTCTTTCGCTGGTTACGCAGGAATTCAATCAGATAAAAACAGGACTAGGGGCAGCTCTGGATAACATTAAGGCTTCATTTAAGGAGGTTGAGGACAAGGCTAATGACCTGAGTCCGGGCCCCCATCCCGTACCGGAAAACCACAAAGAACTCGACGAGGAAGAACCCGTCGGTTCGCCGCAACCGGAAATCGTGAAAAGCAACTCGTAGATCGCAACTAATCTGAAATTAATTGTCAAATAACATAGCATTAAAACCAACTAACAAGTGGGCCAAACATTGTCGCTGCGGGAAGCAAACAAAACATGCCTGAGACAGAGATTGTTTAAACGAATTTATATCAAATTTTGCAATTCCTCTTTATCGTTCGTTTTCGAATTAGTTTTTTCGTAACTATAATTTAATTTTTATATTACACAGTTTAAAAAAAAGAATCAACTTTTTGTATAACGTAGAATATAACTAAGTCGTGATTCATTCATAGTTTTTCTTTCTTCTCGATAAAAACATTATCATAGAATTTAAAAAAGCGATACCTTTTAGGAGTCGGTCTATTTTTATACAGAGAATTACTTCGTTCTTTTCTTTTTTTAACAACTATTTACACACGTGATGATTCAGCTGAAGAAGTAGACCGACGAGAGCACTTCGGTTAGATCGAAGGTGCCTTTCTTTGGTACCATTAAGAAGACTTCGTTGCTCACATTGTCGCTGTAACAAACGAAGAAAGAAAATGAATAAATGTGACTAGACAGAGAACAGTATCTTCATTCGTCTTGATTTATCTGAAATTTCATTTTACCTTTCATCACACAACTTGTAGTTTTCCACAAAAAATTGCGACAGGTCTTCGAGGATGGGTTGAGAGTGGAGGGAAACGAACTGTTCCCTGCAGATCTGAAATAAATTTAAAAAAAGTTAACTCTTGTCATCTCCATCTCATAATTTTTCTTACTTCAATTTACTTTCCACGTTCCTATTCATTTTGATTTTCTGTTTACCTTGTTCATATCCTTAACGGTTGCACAATGAGTCCAGAAACAATCATGAACCGATACAAAAGTCATGCCAGCGTGTTCGCAGTGCAAACTAGTTAACATCATATGAGTCGAGTCCAAAGAGTGAACGAAATTTGGTGCGAAGGCGTTCTTTTGTTTCATCGGGTTGGGTTTCCTAATGAAAAATTAATTAACACATATTAGACTTAAGAAATTAATATCAACAGACAATACACGGTGTGTATTGTCTGTTGGAATAGAAAATGGAATAAAAAATGTTATTCTTACTCTTCTTGGGTGACAATCAATGTTTTTCCATAAGGAACTTTAACGTTTTGCAATTTGGTATAAGGTTGGACAACAGGAAGCCCTAACGGAGTGACCCACTCGACATTTCGTTTGTGGTCGCGTGAAATCTTTCTCGCACACTCCGTAAACCAGTCCTGAATCTCCCTGGCACTTTTGAACATGCTTCTTAAACTGTCGAAGGTGTTTACAACGAGGTACAAAGAGGCCTGCCATACATGCTCTTGTGGAAAGTTGTCAATATCTAAAAACAAAAATTCGGATAAGAAAAAGAAATGTTAAATAGTTTTATTGGTTTAAAACCAATTTTTACACATCGTCTTTTCTCAATTCTAGTTTGCGAATCAACAAAACCATAATATCGTTCAGTGTGACACACTATTTTTGTAGAATTAGAATTAGAATAACAAAATACAATATTTATTTTCAACCTTTCAGTTGTTTTGCAATTTGGAGCCGGGCGCCAAATTTGGTAACACCATAAACAGTCGTCATCACAGTCTGTTTGATAACTTTCCTAGCAATAAAATTCTCTAAGATTTTTGCAATCTCCTCGCCATTTGCCGCATCCTTCGCTCGTTTTTGTTCGACCTAGAGAAAAGAAAACATCTTATGAATTTCAATGTAAAACAAAATTTTGTTAAAAAAAAACAAAAAATAATAATAATAATAATAATAATAGAAAAGTATCTGTACCAGAGCAGCAACAGAACTGTAAACGTCCTGTGGAAGTTCGTTCGGTCTCAAATTGACACTGTCGGCTCCAGCAATGTCTCTTCCCAGAGCAGCATAATGTTGCAAGCCATTACAGCTGCCGTCCTGGTGGATGGGGAATCCGCTCAAAAAGTTTTCTCCCTCCCCAGATTTAATCGCTGCAGAGATCTCCATACAGGATGCGAGAGTCTGCCAGGGTTCGTCTGAAGTCGTCCACCACATTTCTCCCTAAAAGTACCAAAACCATAAAATTTATTTATTCAATTCATACATTTCATTTAAAAACTGAAATCATTGCAAGTTGATATTCTAACAACATTAAGGTGAAATGGCACAGATTTTTGTCTCTCTCGCACAATTTAGTTATTTTCTGATTCATCATTTTTGACAAATAATTTTTGTTCCACTGAACAAACTATTTTTTTTAAATTAAGGTAGTTATCGCGTGAGACAGGTTTACAAGATTAACAAAAGATATTTACACTAAACGATTCTTTATTGTATGCATTTTTATATATTAACAAAAAAAAAATAGTGGTTAACGACAAGTTAAAAAAGATATTAATGGTTTTTTAGTACATTTGATTGAATGCGATAGAAAGAGACAGATATACAAAATGCACAGTTTTTGATTTTTTTATCTACTACTTGAAAATAAGATTAAGAAATAAAAATACTTATTTAATAACATAAAATTAAACCAGAATTTATTAAATAAAAACCATACT
>JAAMPD010000976.1:32151-50384 GCA_025266255.1 Trissolcus basalis
TTGAATATATGTATAATTGATAATATTTTCTAATGAATACGTTTTGGTGTTGATTGGTAATGAATTAGATAAGAGTCTGAATAAATACGATGAGATTTTTCATTTTGCTTTATAGCCAGACTAGTACCTTTACATCAATTTCAACATGAAATTCGTACTCTTCGTTGGATTGGTCCTTATTTCACTCTCAGGTAATATACAACTTCAACATTATAATAAATTATGTAAATCGTAGTTTAAATGATTGTTAATGTATTCATACACATGAACATAATAACAACAAAACAGTATATTTCAAAATTAAACATTTTTATTGTTTATTTTTATTGTTGTATTATTTTTAGGTTCTGGAAAGTGTTTTATTGTGCGAAAAAATGCAACTAGAAAATCACGAATTCAAGGAGGAGGGACAATATGTGTACGAGATGCCCCGTATCAAGTTTTTATAAAAGAAAATGGTGATTATATTTGTGGTGGTGCTCTGATAGACTTTGATTTTGTGTTGACTGCTGCGCACTGTGTCAAACATGCTTTAGACACAAATACAAAATTATTTGCTGTTGCTGGTACGTCCAATGCTAGACTGTATTTTCTGCACAGTTTCTTTGATGGGTCAACAAGCATCGCTGCTGAACATATAGTAATACATCCACAATACAACATAGATAAATTGAGGACAAAATTGCTGTACGATTTTGCGTTGATAAAGGTATACCAATTTTTTATTTATTTATACTTCTTATTAAGGTGGGACATACAATTTCCCAAAATAAATACAAACTTCTGTATGAAATTTTTATAGAATATATAATAATTTTATATGAAAAGATATAAATTTCAGAATATAAAAAATATTGTATAACATTGTAATAAAAAAAAAACTATATTTTGTTTACATCTTATAATATTTTTTATTTCAAAAATATGAAAATTATAAACAAATTTTTATATTCTAGTTATATTCGAATATTTTGTATTTTAAGAATAATATAAATTCTAGATAAAATTTTGTATTCTGTTTAAATGCAAATAATTAGTAATATTTTATTTATATTAATTATTAAAAATTTACATTTTTTTCTTACTTTGTAGTTGGTTAAAAAGTTTCCTTCAACAGATGCAATTAAACCAATCTCAATTGCACAATATAATCTTCAAGAATACGACGAGTTATTGGTAACTGGAATTGGCATGGTGGATGATCATACAGAGAGCAGTTGTTTAAAGGCTTACAAACCAAGAATTGTAGATTGCAACAATTATATCTCAAATTTTGATATGGTCACAGATTCGAAAGCTGTTATTTGTCACAAGGGCAATTTGGGAGAGAGAACACGAGAGGTAAATTTTCAGTGGTCAATATTTTTGTTTTGTTATTGTTTTATATGGTAGCAGCATGAAAGTTGATATTATATTTATTTACAATCAGGATGTCAAAGTCAATGCTGAAGTTTGAATTTTTTAAATTTGGCGGGAAAACTAAAATTTTATGATTTTACGAGTTAAGAGGATGTCTAAGTCGTGTGCGATCTACATTACCGACATTGGTGTAAAATTGTTGTTTTTGTTATTTTTCAATGAGAGTAAACACGAGTTGTTTACTAATTTTTATATCATTCAATTTTCTCATTATTATAGATTATTTACAAACTTAAAATGAAACAATTGATTGTAAAATGCGATCATATTTAGTGACCGCGTTTTTGAGGTGGGCTTGGCAGATTCCGAATTTACAGAAAAAACGCGGTCACAACTTGTGATCGCATTTCACTATCGATTGTCTTGGTATTTGTTCCAAAATACTCTAAAACGATCAAAGATTTGTATGATTATGAAAGTCGTCAATATTTGTACCATTTTTTGGCGAAATTCACCAAACATTGGTTTTCCCGCCAAAAACAGGATTTGAACTTCGCCATCGACTTAGACATCCTCTTAAAAATTGCATTTTCACAAATCTTCATACCGTGAGAGGATTCTCAGCACTGTCAATAATCTTTGGCAGAATTTCATTCGCATAATCAAGCTTAGTTTGAACAGAGTCTCGCTTTTTGAACCCCGTGAGATTGATGGTATGAATCTTGAGCCAATCCAAACCACTGGGACCAATTGGTTTCTTTTGAGCAAACATGAGCATCGACCTGGAGAGGTCGGAGCTAACATGGGTCATGTGGGGAGGAACAGGATACACCCTCCCCCTAAAATCCATATTATGCGGCAACCAAAACATCTCATCTCTGAGATGATTCGCCAATGACAGTTTGTACAGCGTGTCGCACCAGAGTGACATCATCTCGTTCTTCTTCTTTCGCCTCTCCATCCTCGATTTGAAATGTCTCGACCTCTCGTCAGCTAAGGCGTCTTTAGATAATGGAGCTATCAGAGGCAGACTGTCAGGCGACTCGGGGATGTCCAGCTTGGAGTTTCCGCCCTTTTGGAAGATCTCGATCGCAACGTCCAGGACACTTTTGTTCACTCGCCAAGGGATCGTTCCTAATTGGTTCAACGAATCCAAGGCAGGGTACAGTTGTTTAGTTGGAGTTCGTTCCAACAGTTTCCAAGTGGCGGTTGAGTTTAAGGGCAGTCGGACGATGTTGGTCTTCGTCGACAGGTAGCCACCTGAATGAATCGAGAGCCAGGGTCGAGGTGGACACATGCTGGGCAACATGCTCGTGTCGAATTGCAGCTTTTCCGGCTTCGAATCTCTGTACAGTTTTGACAAATTTGCGTGCGGCCTTATCTGAAAGAGATTATAAACGTTTGAATACATTTCGCATTTACAAAACAACAATATTTCATCCCTACGACAATCAGTATTTTGTCCTGATAACTTTAGAATATACATTTTTCTATTTCCTTTTTTCTACTTTGCATTTAATTTTATTTTTAATTTCATTCTCCAATTACCTCTTGTTTCATATGGGTCTGAGTTTTGGGTTTATAAACGATACAAAAAGCCGGCACAGGTTGCTTGCTCTGAATCGGAATGTGGGTGTTATCAATCTTGATATCACACATAATAATTTCGTACAAAAAGCGTCCAATCTTGGACTCGATCGAGGAAGGCCACTGGGGTACATAAGAGTTCAGATAAATCCCTCGAGTTTTAGCCTCGTGAACGAGCGTTTGCCACTTGACTCGACTGTTCATCCCGTCAGTTCTGTTGAGATACCAGTCGCAATATTTCGCGTGAATGTCCGTGATCTTGTCTACCATCCCTGTTTCGGTCATTTTGCACATCTCATAACGTTTAAAAATGTAAGACCCGAGATTTCGGTGGAGAAAGGCGAGCGAGGGACTGTACCCCTCCGATCCATGGACCAGATTTTTCACCTCCTTCATTATCGCGTCGACGTAAACTTCTGGTTTCAGAACTGTCAAGTAAGGGACAATTTTCGAAGCAAAATCCTTTCTCCTGTTGAACATCTCACGAGTTTTCAAACTCAGTATTTTTTTCTCGAAGGATTTCGTTGCGATTTCTCGCCATTGTTTTTCCAGTCGTTCCACTTTTTCTCTCTACAAAACAAAGATGAAAATGAATATATCAATGACTATGACGAAATGCAAATGAATCATTCAAGAAGATTTTTTATAGAATTTTAAAAATGACAGATGATTTGAAATGGATATTTACAGCAATTTTCAATTTCGAACTCTTGTCATTGACTTTTTCAACTGATTTTACAGTTGTTAAGCCGTCGAATTCTTTTGCGAGTTGCTGGATGATTTTAGATTGCAGTTCATTGGAGGTTGATAGATTTTCAGCCGGGCTGACGGGAGCGTTGTTTTTGCAGTTGAGTTTGGTCAAGAGCTTGTTCGAGTATAAATATTCGGGTTCGATGATTGTCGGCTCAAAATTTGGTTCCACCAGACGAACTGCTTTTAGAACGAATAACAAATCTTCGCCATGGAAATAACAGTCGTTGAAGATACTGCTTAGGGTGACGTTGCTTTCTGACATTCTGTTGAGAAGTTTCTGCACCAAAACTAAAAACACAAGGGAACAATTTTAAAATTAAAAATTTTGTTTTCATTTTTGTTCATATTGAAGATTAAGATTTTTAATTTTGTAATTGAAAATTGTTTCATACCTTTTTTGTTAGTACAATTTTCAAATCTTCCCAAACATTCCAGAATTGCAGCATAAGAATGTAAATCGAGTGGAATTTTCAAGTCCCTCAAATGTTTGACAATTTCCTGAACCTGAAAACAAAGCCAAACAAATCAAAGTTGATCTTAAAATTGATTCTCAAAGTTTAAAACATGAATTGAAATGATTATTTATTCTGTTTATAATTGTTTTACCTTTCTATAATTGCCATTTTCCGCATACTTTTTCAGGAGCGAGTTATAAACTTTGATATCTCGTATGACACTGTGAATTTTACGATTGTCCCCAAAGCGAAGCAGACTTTTGTAACTGTCATTAATGTTGTCACTGTATATACAAACGTCTGTATACGCTGCTGCCACGCGGTTCAGAACGTTCATACGAGCGTCCGCTGACAAAAGTGGATTCAATTTTTCTGGTTCCAATTTTTCGCTTATTTCCTCCTCGCTTTTTTTACTGAAATATTACAAAACAATCAGTTTAACTATATCTTATCAAACAAAACAAAATACAAACTTTATAAAATAACATTTACCCTTTTCTTTTCTTCTTCTGTTTATTCTGATTTTCATCAGTAATTTCCTCGACAGGTTCAAAACTTTCTTCAAAAGGTACTTCATTTTCCAGTTCCTGTGACAATGAAATCTCTTCTTGCTGCAGTTCTTCCACATGTTCACTCAATGAACCCTGAAAAAAAATGTAAAATAAAATAATAAAAAATATATTTGAAATGAAATACAAAATTGACTAATATAAAATTTAAAAAATCCTAAACAACCAAAAGTTTCCATACAAACCAAATTTTTGTTTTTCGTGGATGACTTTTTGGGAGAATGACTGTTTCTGTCGCTAATTGCTAGGATATCACGAATTTTATAAAGCTCGTCTAGAGAAACGTCGGGTTTGTCAATAAGGGCGTCCAGTTGCTCGACACTCAGATTCCTCACCGACGCACTTTTGTTCTTCGAAGAGAACTCGGTCACTACAACAAAACCAATTGAAAATTAAAATCTAAAAACAAAGTGTTGCAAAAAACAAGATGTTACATAATTAAAAACACATAACAAAAATTCTAACCTTCGAGCAACTCGGCGTACTTTCCTTTTTTCTTTTTCTGTCTCCTCTTGACCTTTTCCTCGTAATAAAGTTTCGCTTCCGTTGTGGAAGTTGTGTTGTACCGAATTTGAAAACATACTGGAACTGAAAAAAAAAAACAAAAAACAACAACCAATTATTCCCCCTCCTTTTGCTACTAAAACAAAATACCAAAACAAATTTGACCTTTTTGGTTCCTGTTAAAAAACCAAAACAAAACTGTCAGAATTTTGCGACCTTCAAAATCACATCTATAGTTGAACAATTTCAGTTGTTGTGCAACAACAACAACAAATGTTGACAGTTTTTGAAAATTGTTTATGGGGATAAAATAAGCAATTGAAATATATTTCTTGACTGAGATATTTGTCTGTTGAAGTGAGACAGGGTGTGAATACAAAAATAAACAGACCAAAATACTCACGAGTCGGTTTTCTAACATGATAAAAATTGCAAAAAGAGCAGACGCGCGACACGACGCTCGGCGCCGGGCAGGTCACGAAGGATTTATAAAAAACAACTTGGTGCGCCTTCGTGAGCCGGTACATCCTGTCGTGTACCAGCGGGACCCGAAAAACCGCACGAAAATTGCCTCAAATCGTCACATCCACCGCGTGTTCAACTTAACCCGCGGCCATTTTGATTTTGAGGTTATGTTCGCAACAACACATTACGTTTTCTTACGTAAAAATCGCATTCATATTCTTTTCTCCAAATTTTCTTCCCCTAAACAGCAAATTGAGAACCTCCGAAATCACCACTTGACCTCCACCCTTTTTCACCCTCTCAAATTTTCATAAAGTTTTTTAAATTTTGCGCGCCAAAATTTGAATTATAACAGTCAAGCAACATTCATTATTTATTATTTTTATTATTTATACGAATGATTTCAAATATAAAAGGTCAAACAATGTAAACAAAGAATTCTTGGAATTTTTAATTTTTGTTTGTTGATTATATATTGTTTATAAATTATTATAAATAAATTGAAGTCTTTTATTTTGTGATATTTTTATTTTTGACGTTTATTTTTCTTTAAATTTCTTCCCCTAGACAACAAAATGTTGACCTCCACTTGACCTTCACACATTTTCCCCTCTCAAATTTTCATAACGTTTTTTAAATTTTACGCGCCAAAATTCGAATTGCAACAGCCTAACGACATTTATTATTTTTATTGTTTTTTTTCCATTTTTAACAATTATTTCTAATGAAATAGTTCAAACAATGTGAACAAAGAATTTGTGAAATGTTTACTTTTCGTTTACAAATGTCGTTTTGTTGTTCATGTATTGTTAATAAATTTTTATAAACAAATTCATAGTTTTTTTATTTTGTTTCAAATTTTGAAAACTGTTTTTGAAAATTGTCAAGGTCACGGAAGTCAATAAATGAATTTGCTTTGTTTGTACATTGTGCATTTTTTGTTTGCTCGTTGAAAAAATAAGAATGAGGTTAGTTTGATAATATTTTTATATTTTTATTTAAATGTTGTGACATATAAGTCGTTATGGAGACGATATGGAAGATATGCGTTATAGTTTCCGGTTTTGTCTGTCCGATCATCGATTTGCATATTCGCGCTGAGCTGGCCAGAACGTGTCGCACCAACCGGCGCAAAAGTACTCGACTTTTTGATTTTTCAAATTTTCAAAAATCGCGTTCTCGTAATTCAAAACAGTGGAACTGTATTTTACACTTTACAAGAGGCGGTTAGTAAACAAGCAAACAATATTCATCCCCTTTTTTCTTTTCAATTATCAATTATTCTACATTTCCGTTTTTAACTAACTTCTTTTTTTTTTCGAATAATCAAATTTTGCAATTTTTGTATGTTTCTTGCAACTCTCTATTTTTCTTCGACGACAAATTTTTTAACGAGGTATGTACTTTTTAATTCATATTTTGTTTAAACAACAGATAAATTTTTCGCACGTTTTTTATAATTGTCAACAAAAATGACATTCAAAAATTTTGCACGACTTTTTTGGCCACTAAAAAAATCCACAAAAATAAACAAAAGAACTTGTAAAAAAAAAATAAAAAGAAAAACATTTTTTTATTTTGCTGTCGTTTTTTCTAAAGAATTTCATTTGGTTTTATTTAAATGTAAATTTAATTTTTTAGATGAATGTGTGTTTCTGTGCAACGAAGCTTCCATAATTGTCATCAGATGTCACAAATAGATATTAGTGTAGATAAAATAAAGTAAATTGTATGCAAAAAAATCAATACTTAAATTCATCAGCCAAGAGCATCGAAATGTTATGAAAATAAGGAACAAAAATACGGCACGCTGTTTTTTTCACTGGGTATCTCAAACGAATTTCTTTCATTTATTAATCACGATGCTTCTTTTTTCGATTCGATAACAATCAAATTCAACATAATTTGTCGTTCATCATTTTTGTTACAAAATTATTAAATTCCGACAAATGTTGTTAATTATTTCTGTCATTCTCAAACTTTTTCTATTTGTTCCTCGAAATTGAAAAAAGAACTCGGCCAAACTAGAAGTAGTTCATATTATCAGATGTTTAAAAATGCATGCACTCCACTTCTGACATAAAAAGGTGTGAAAGAATTTGAGTTCAACGGCCACCGCACGCGATTACAAAAAAAAAAAAAAAAAAAAAAATTTCAACTCCATCTTTCACTCATCAACAACCCATGTAATTTTAAAATGCAAAAATTTTTTACTTCACTCAAAAATAAAAATTTAATCATTTTCATCCAACTTCTGTTTAAGTTTGTTTAAGTTTGAAAATCAATAATAAACAAATACCCACGCAAACGACCTCGAACGTTATTTATTTATTTATTTTAATACTTATTCTATCAGAAAAAAAGGAGGTTTAAACCAAAAACTTGTTTTGCATTGTTATTTGTCAGTCGCGACCTCCTCTCACGGCCTTTTTGTCGCATAACTTATTAAGATTCAAATACAAACGAAGAAACAGCGTATAAATAGTATTGAAATCGATCGAAACACTTATCGATATAAGAGACGAAAATTTTAGTGTAAAAAACACAATTCGTTGTATCAAAATATTTTTCTTTGATCGAAAAAAAAAAAAAAATAGAAAACAATAAAAATTTAGAAAATATCAAAACAAAAACAAGAATTCAAATTGGTTCAAGGTTGATCTGAAAATTGCCGAGTGAAAAATGAGTTTGAGGCAAAATTAATTTTCAATAGAAAAGTGGTTCGTTTGTTGCGAGTGTGAGTCAGCAAATAAGACGGGTAATCATTTTGCAGTGAGAGATGATTCATAGACCGCTGACCGCCACCACTCGACAGGAGACTGAGATGCGAAATAAGGCCCGTCGGGCCGCCAGTAATACGAAAGAATCCATGGAGAAGCTTAGGTTGTTGTTACTTGCTCGGGGAGCCAGTGGTATCCTCGGTCTTGGCAGGTTTGTTTTCGTATTTTATATATATGTGGGTTCTTGAAAATAATTCAAGACTCCAAACCTCTCAAGTTCACAAATTAATATTTATTTATAATTATTTGAGTTTTGTTACACTTTCACTTTGATCGCGACGGATAAACTTTTCTTGCGCCTCTTATCGCTTGGTCGTCTAATCTTATCTAATCTTGCTCGTTTCCAAAAACCGACCCCGTGCGCTAGGGGCAAATTTTCGGGCGTTGTCAAATTTCGTAACTCCCACCCCAAGTAGCAGCCCGGTTGCCAAATTCACCACATATAGACAAGCTAAAAAATGCGTGCTTCGCACGCATATTTGCGTCGCTGCACTATCGAATGCAGGATAATGTACTACAAAATCAAATTCGAAAACAATAAGTGTACAATTGTTGTAATCTCCACATGTTCTACTTTGATATGAAAACGAAAATATGTTTGTGTTTGTGAGTATCAAAATCGAAGAAAGTCATTCAAAAATATAATCAAAACAATATTACCTCAGAATAATGAAAAATTCATTGCACGATTCAATTTTCATTATCATTTGGCATAATTGTTGTATTACATTTGAACCATTTTTATATACTATTATAGTAAAGATGGTTAAGATTTATTTTAAAATTTTTGAGTCTTGTACCAGTCTTTGTTATTAATAACGTTTTGACGTAACAAAAAATAATTCTATTTCCATGTCTAGTATAACAAAGTATATCCACTTGGATGAAAAATTTTTCGGTTTAGGATTTATAGAGATTTTGTTTCGAAATTAACGTAAATTTCAATTTTTTATATAAGTTTTATTGAATCAAAAAGTAATAATTTTTTCAATAATTAATGTTAAATTCAATATTTTAATTGAACATAATCCATCAAAAAACGGAATAAAATTCGTCGCCGAAGAAAGTTGAAATATAATATTTTTGAAATTTTTTCAAAAAAGACTTCTCAAATCAAAATTTTAAGTAGCCTATTTTGATTCTGTGATGCTAAAGAATAACTATGTACAATTTTATTCCGAATATATCGTTTAGTTTAAGAGTTTTTCGCTGACAAACAAACATATTTTCATTTTTATATATTAGTAAGGATTTATTCAATTTGGTAGATTTGACTTTGTTTGTTTTTGTTCTATTTTAGAAGTCACTATGTATAATCCACAATGTTAGAATTATGGGGCCATTGTGAAATAATTACCCAGAGTTCGAATTTAGACTGAATATATTTTGCTTTAGACTGAACACTTTTGACTCGACTGTATGCAACAAAACGAAGGTCCTCTCATGACCAGCTCTCAATACGAAGTGACCCGTTTGGGCTTCAATCTTTTCTAACTAAGCATTTACAAAACAGATGTGTTTAAAACATCTGTATAAAATGTATACGACCTTTTGTTAAGTTAATGGGAACTTCTGATTTCTCCCAAAACAAGAAAAAAAGAAGCGTGGATCTCCTATACTTACCTGAGTCTTTGTTGAATTGAGTTAGTGGACTGTATGTTTTTGTTTTTATAGAAAATTTAAATGTATCACAATGTATAAAAACAAAATTCATCCGAAATGTTGTTTGCTTTGAAACCGTATTTACATTTATTTTTCCAGAGTGTTTCGACGAATGGACGAAGATGGGAACAAACAATTGAACATGGAAGAATTTGTTCTCGGATTGAAAGAAACTGGACTAAACCTTACCAAAGATGAGACGACTGAAATTTTTGAAAAAATCGACACCGACCACAACGGAGGAATTACCATCGATGAGTTCCTTGTAGCAATTCGGGTCAGTTAGATAAATGGACAAGATTTGCTCGTTTGCTTGTTTGTCACTTGTTTTTTCGATTTGGAAATATTTTGTTTTTGATATGTACACCAAAATCTGTGTGACAACAAATAACACGTGTTCTTATTGTGAGAAACATAATTATAGTGACACTTATCGACTTATCAACAACATCTCACATGATAATGCTTTCTAACAAAACATATTGTTAGACAATATGACAACGCAAAATCAAAACATTGTGATAATGCAGTGATATCAAAAATATATTGGAGTATTAGATAGTGAGACCTTTTGCAAAAATTGAATTGTACCTGTGTTACGTACGCCTTATGCTTGAAGTATCGGTGTGTTGGAATTTCCCAATGTGAACTGATGGGTATCCCGTCTCCAAACTCAAAAATCGTTCGCACCTTTTTGAATTCCCACCCATGTTTTCATTTATTTTTGTAGCCGCCCATGCCGGCATGCAGACAAAAAATGATTGAGCAGGCTTTTCAAAAACTCGACACCGACAACGACGGCGAAATCACAGTTGCCGATTTGAGAGGAGTTTACAATGTCAAATACCATCCGCGTTACATAAGCGGCGAAGAATCTGAGGAGAGTATTCTTAACAAGTTTTTGGCTAATTTTGAGAACAATGATACAACGGACGGTCGTGTGAGTATTTGTTTGATCATTGTTTCTGATCACTCGAGGTGACCTTTTTGAGCCCGGAGGGTTTCACAATCGTTTTCGTTGAACAAAATATAGAAACAGCAATTGCATTACAAAAGTTGTTATTTTTTGTAGGTGACCATGGACGAATTTTTAAATTATTACAGTGCTGTCAGCGCCAGCATTGACAACGATGCCTATTTCGATTTAATGATGCGAAACGCTTACAAAATGTAATAAACATTCCAATTCAAACATACAAAGCTAAAGAAACGTCAATGTTATATTTGTATTACGCACTATGAAAATGTTTGTAATAACCAATCCTTGTTCTATTGTTCAAATGTTTTTAATCTTGTTAGATACCGACAGTTAAATTGAGAATAAATTATTGTTAATCTATGAAATTTGTAAATTCTTATTAATTAACAGGTTCTAATTCTATGCTTTGTATTTATAATCATATTGCGATAAACATAACGAGGTTTATCAACATACAATTTTGTGCACGAATATTATTAAACAAATTTCGATTCCTCGCAATACTTTTTGGCATTCAAAATAATTCAGTTTGTTCACTTATGACAATAAGCAAGTTTCATCTTTTCAAAATTCATAACCAAAACAATTATGAGGAGCGTTAAAAAAATGGTCTTTTTTTGGTTGTTCATTTTCGTTATTGTAAATTCAGTCTTAACTGAGGAACCTCCTGAAAAAAGTGTATGTACAAAGAATACTTGTTTTTTTAAATTTCAATTTGTATGAAGTTTTAATTTTTTTATTGTGAACAGGATGAAGATCCACTGACACCGATAACGTCACTTTTGCCTTCGGAACAGAGTCTCCAGGAATTTTGGTCAAGTCCGATCAAAAATTGGTCTGCGCTCCTAGTCAGTCCGAAAAAAATATTCCAAGCTTTTGCACTTTCTATTTTGTACGGAGCGTTGGACGTACAACAATTTATTTCCATCAAAGTTGTAAATTGGATTACGAATTTGTTTTCTGATACACTTTATGCTTCTGTCTTGAATGAATTCTTCAACTTAATCAGAAGTAAGTATTACTTCTTACATATGATTCTAAAAACATTTTTCCTAATGCTTTTCTTTTCTTCTTATTTCAGAACTTATTTTCAGTCCAGTGGGTTATTTCTTACGGTCCAAAATATCAATGGTACGAAGTTGGAAAACATAAAACCATTTGGTGTTGTTAAATATAGTAGACGAGAATAAATTGTATTAATTATTTGTTTCCAAAATAACAAAAATAATTCTAATGCTACTGTTGTTATTGGAATAAACAATTATTCATATGATGAGTGTAATAACTTTCCGATTCAACCTGTAAATGTCTAATCAAGGGTCGCGCAAGCGACCCGTATGCTTTCTTATAAAAAAGAAAAGTGAAGACGAAGGGACGCTGCACGACGTTATATACTTGTAAATTCGGTTCGAGGTCTTTTTTCTCTCTTTCTCTTCAAGAATGGTCGCTTGAATCCTTTTTAGCACGAAATGTTCAAATCTATTATTCCTGTGACCGTTTGATTAAAATTTCTAGAATATGTATAAATATTTACTGTGGTGAATAGCAATAATCCATTGATTTTACATGTAATCCCTATGACGTTAACTGGTTATTGCATTCAATCGCAGAATTAATATTCTAATTTCGTACTGAGAAGTGGAGGTTAACCAAAAATCCCATATAATACGATTTCCATGTACCAATTGAAAATTCGGGATACGAGAATTTCAAGAAATCGATAGCAGATCAGCGTGACAACGGTTATCGGTCAACTTATTTGACCGTCGTTTAAATTTGAAAATTGGCGTGCGAATCAATTGATCTCCAGATTGATATCTTTTTTTCTATAAAAACCAATCCTTGAATCCCAATGTAAACAAGACTTGTCAACCTTCATGACAATCGACAATCACAACATTAATTATGTTAATTAATTCTTATATGTGTTATGGGTAATAAACTAGACTCGTTGATTCTCCAACTGACCGATGAATTTCTCAGTCCTGGCTCTCCTTTTATCCCACCCCATTGTCTTTATATATATTTGGCAACCGAGGACTCGTTTTGACCTACTAGTCACCTTAATTTCTTTATTACTATCCTTTTTACATTATTACCACAAATTAATATTGACGCTGAAAAAAGAACAAACCAAATTAAATAAAACCGTATAATAATATTAAGATTGAAAACAAAAGATTAACGTCGGTAATGCAGAAATCCCGCCCAGTGTTACCATCAGTCGGTAACAATTTCCCAATCCCGCTCGGTAGATGGCACTGGACGCTGCGTGACCCGTCGTCGGCTCTCTTCCAAGTTGGAGGGACGTATTTCGTTTGTGCCCCCCACTCCAGGAGTTTAACCTCCTCTATGTAATCTTCATGGGTGGATTGGTGGTGTTTGGGTGTCAGCTGTTCGATCCAATATGCTCGTCTGACTCGCCCGCGCTCGAGTTTGTTATTCGATAAGGCCCGTGACTCGTCGCGATAATTCGGCCGCGAGGATGTGTTAGTGCTGACGCCTCGCTCTCACTTCACGGCAGCTGGCACAACGACGGCGCGCACGGCTGCGCAATTCATGCAACATATCGTCAAAAACGTGGATGTGTTGACGCAAGGCCTCAAGTGCAGCATAACCGGACTCATGAACCTCGCAAACCAGACGACCAGTTCACAGAGCGGTGTCCTCTTTGTCAATTTCAATCAGGACTGCACGTAAGCTTGCGCCCCCTCCCTCCTCCACCCCCTGGCTTTTCCACCAACTTTGTTTTTCGTTCGTTTTTCAACCCCCTCACTCCCCGTTCATTTCTTTCCAACTCCCTCCCTTATCGTGTCACATTTTTGTCCCCCGTTCGTTTAATTTTCTTGACAATTTTTTCTCTCTGCCCAGCCTGTCAATTAGTCGATCTCAACCTCGACCCCCCACCCTGCGCCTTTTCCTTTGTTTATAAACCTCTCGCGTGATCGCCTTTTTTGTTTGTCTTTTTCTACACCTTTTTTCTCTCCCCCGAGTGCTTTTATTTATCGTCTTTTTTATCTCCTTTCCTTCTGTCTATTGATTTGTTTTGGTCGCCCGAAAACTGATACCTTTTGTTTGTTTTCGTTAGGAGAAAGGGGAGGGGGGCTTCTTTGTTTGTTTTTCTTTTCTTTCAATTTTTTTTCTTCCGTTGGCCAATGTGTCTTTTTTATATCGACGTGGAGAAACAAGTTAGACGGTTTTTTTTATTGCGCACCGACGAATCCGCACGATTGGCTGGCCGCTCGAATGTTGACACAATTTGAGAGAGGCGATGTCGCTCTCGACAAGAGAAAATTGTTTTGTAATGTTCAACGCCGTTCGCACCGACAGCTGGCGCTGCATTCGTCTCTCTCCTTGTTGCGAAACATCTTGTTGCTTTTGTTTTTGTTTTTTTTTTTTCCCCTTCCTCACCTTGGATTTCGTAGTCGATGTCAAATGGGTACAATCAATCTATTTCTTTTTCTTCTATTCAAATTTTCGTAACGAATTCAAATCGTTTTTCTCTTTTTTTTCTTTCAGATCATTCATCGTTGGGTCAAAGTCCGGTTATAAAATCTTTTCCCTACACTCTGTGGATAATCTGGAAAAGATATTTGAAAATGGTATAACAAAGAAAGAGGAAATCTCTTGTTTACTTTCTCTTGATTACAATTCAAGTTCAATGAATTTTTCATGAGTTATATTGAAACTTTAACTTTTTGTGTGCTTTCGAAAATTTTCAGACACAGAAGACGTTTGCATCGTGGAGAGGCTGTTCAACAGCAGCCTCATGGCCATGGTCAGTCTCTCCTGTCCGAGAAAACTCAAAGTATGTCATTTCCGTAAGGGAACGGAAATTTGTAACTACAGTTACTCAAACACAATCCTGGCTGTGAAGCTCAATCGAGCAGTAAGTTTTGAAAATGAATGAAAAATGGAAAAAAAAGGATGAACGGTACAATGTTTTGACAAATTTTAAAACGTTCTTATGAATTTTGTTTCAGAGATTAGTTGTATGTCTTGAAGAATCCTTGTATATCCACAATATCCGTGATATGAAAGTGTTGCACACGATTCGCGACACGCCGCCTAATCAAACAGGCCTGTGCACGCTTTCCATGAACAGTGACAATTGTTACCTGGCATACCCGGGATCCAACACCATCGGAGAAGTTCAAATCTTTGATGCTATCAATCTTGTAAGAACCCCATTTATCTAACGGTCGTCAGAATAACGTTACGTCGTTCATTTTGCTGCCCAGAAAAAAAATTAGAGTAAAATGTTTATCACAAGACAAAGAGGTCAACCAACTTCCAAGCTGATTTGGCTAACGGCAGAAATCAATTTTGACTCTGGCATGTAAACTTTTGTGTGTCAGTAAATCGTAATCAAAAGTTCGACCCAAAATTTTCAAGACTCATCACTGCTTGCAGTTATAACGTGTAAATTATAATATTAAAAGGGTGTCAAAGACGATGTGCGACCTACATTACCGACACTGTTACATTTTTGTTAATTGATGCATTTTTCTCAAATGCAAACATCTATAAGTATGTTAAAGAATATTCAGACGATTCTCTCGTTGTTGAAAAATGTTTCAAGATGTAAAACGTAGAGATTGATTGTAAAACACGACACTAATAATTTACAATGAATAATTATATTTTATATCTCAATATACAGCTAAACATTCGTCTGATATCAAATTCGATTTAATTTTTATCATTAACTCGTAAAATCATCAAATTATAGTTTTCGGGTCAAATTCAGAATTCAAACTTCACCACCGACTTGAACATCTTTTTAAAAGAAACTAAACAGTGATAAATTTAACATTCAATTGAATTTCAGCAAGCAAAAACGATGATTCCCGCACACGACAGTCCATTGGCGGCATTAGCTTTTAGTCCAAGTGGTACCAAAGTGGCTACAGCCTCTGAGAAGGGAACTGTTATCAGGGTCTTTCACGTAAGAAGACAGATCTGAATTGCTGATCGTTTCCGCGGTCTAATCAGATGTTAATTCTTTTAAATTGGTAAATGTTTTAGGTGCACGATGGCACCAAGTTGTTTGAATTCCGTCGCGGCGTCAAGAGATGTGTATCTATAAGCAGTCTGGCGTTCAGTATGAACTCGATGTTTCTCTGCTGTTCAAGCAACACCGAAACCGTTCATATTTTTAAACTTGAAGAAGTCAAAGAAGCGTGAGTACAAACTTCAAGAACCTCACTGAGGTCTGAAAGTTGGTTAACAATTGTTCCTCAAGCTTAAAAGTGTATTTTGCAAATAATTATGCACGGAACAAATGAATAAATGGAGAAACAAATTTTTAGGCCGCAGCAAACCCCGGAGGAGTCTCAAAGCTGGATGGGGTTCTTGACGAAAGCAGTTTCTGCTTCGGCAAATTATCTGCCTTCGCAAGTAACTGATGTTTTTAGTCAGGGACGTGCTTTTGCCACTGTTCACTTACCTTTCTCTGGATTGAAGAACGTCTGTGCCATTACAACGTGAGTCCAAACACCAAAAGTTGAAATAATCAGACTATAAAAATGTTACACATCGAATTCATTCAATTATAAAAATTTAATAATAAAAACTGTATTTTTTGTTTAGAATACAAAACGTTTTGAGGCTGCTGGTGGCCAGTGAAGATGGCTACCTATATATTTATAACCTAGACAAAATTGAAGAGGGGGATTGCACTTTACTGAAGCAACACAGGTTTATTAAAGAGTTAAATTCGCACTTTTAGTTTCCTTTCTATCCAATAAATTTTATTTCTCGGTTCGAAAATTATAACTGAGCTGATTTCAGATTGGATGGCAAGCAGGACGAGGTAGATGGCGCCACTTCCACTTCCGGTTCGGCAACGGGAGAGGTCGCCTCGGGAGCCGCGACTGCCCAAGCCATCCCGAACTCAGGTAGTTGACCTAATTCATAAAAATCTAACTCACTGAGCTGTCCTTCTCAAATGCAATATACCGAGAGTACCTAATGTTTTGATCTGAAAAAAAAAAAGAACAACATTGTTTAACAAAAGAAAAAACAACTAAACAATTTGCATGTAACGTTGCAGCGACCTCTGCTGGTGTAGCAGAAGTCACGGTAACGTTATGAACGTGATAATTTTGTACCCAATTTTTTTGGTTAATAAAACTGCATTAAATGCTGTGACCATTTTTGCAAGAAATTTTTGTTTCTATCTATCGTAGCCGAATTTGTTTGTTTTGTTTATGTTTGGCTCTTTGGTGAGGCTATGAGTTTGACCTTATTGGCAACTCTGTTTCAAATCAGGTGCCCGAATGCTGTCCACAACATGCCACGCACTCACACACACTTACAACCAAATTTTTTCAGACACTGGGGTATATGGACGCAAGTTTTGAAACCGCCAAGTGAAAATGGCGCTGTGAAATTGTGACCTTTCTGTTTGTTTACAAGATTAAAATATTTACGACAAAAAAACTTGTTGACAAAGAAAGAGTAGACCAGCGCCATCTTCAGAAATTTTATACATAAGTTGTCAATTATTTTACATACCCTATTTTTCCTCATTTTGGTTGACCATTTTTTTTTGTTCCTTTGTTTTCGAAATTTTATTTTGAATTTTGATTTGTTCAGTGGTGCACTTTGATTTTCTGTACAATTCAGTTGGCCAAATTTTCTCATCAGACATCAAAAACTTGAACATCCAAACGTCTCATTCTCACACACCTTCAAAATTATCGCACCTGATGAAATTCCTCAGAAAAAAAAACCAAATTACTCTTTTTGTTCTTGTTTTTATTTTTCTTACTAATTTTGGCTTGTCTAGTGCATATGATGATGTGTGTTAGAATTTCGAGTGTCTAATCATTATCGTTACGCCATGCCCTGTCGGTAATGTCGTGACGATGACCATTTTGTATCTCATCCTATAGTTGATAGATGATTATAAAATTATTTTGTTGAGAACAATTTTTAGTTCATTAGGTCACACATCAGAGGGATGTGATGGGAAAACTTATAATAACAAGATCGATTTTCAGGACCTTACATTCTTTTCATTTATCGATGTCTTTTTTTTGAAATTTTTTTTCCTCTTCAAATGTTTCGATTCATTCATAGAAATATCGATGTGCATCATTTGAAAATTTTAGAC